>JAEQML010070048.1:0-17063 GCA_016904865.1 Pissodes strobi | reverse complement strand
TTCTTCTCTCAATATTTTCTAGTTTAGTATTAAAAATCTTGGTTTTTTAAGTTGTCTCAGAAATACTCTAAGGGCGTAAGACCACCTTCCTTAGCTACTGGTAAAAGTGGTATTTAGATACCTCACTTGTCTCCTGCTAAAATCATACATTTATTAAGAGCTATTCTTCTTCTAGTGCCACGTCTGTTTTCAGACGTCGTTGATGATGTCAAGATATCTTTGCAAATAAGCAGCTATTTTAAGAGATATTCGGGTTGCAGCCTAATGTTACTTAGCCATTCGTCGATAGCAACATCCATCCAGTCTGTTTATCATTGCGATATTCATGATTCAGATCTGATACATGCAAAGCAACACTGACTAGGCATAATATTTTGGGATTGTTTCTTAAGATGCGTGGAGAGAATTCTGATGCAAAACGCGGATTTTCATGACGTAAAGGCTTTGTGTTTATTTTTCCATTACTTAGTTTTCCTGACATTTATTTTGAGTATGCCGAGTATGGTAAAGTCATGTTCCTTGGCCTCGACGTCTGCGACCGGTGTCAGTCTGTTGCGAAGAGATTTCATCGAGATGCTGTCAAAAGAAAAGCCCTGGTTCGACAGAAGATGCGAAGGAGCTGTAGGTAACTAGCAGCAAGCGTAGAAGTACTGGCAGCAAATTGAGGCCGCTGAAAGCCGCAATTATTTTGCCGAAGCGAAAAACGAATGCAAAAGTGTGATTGACGAAACTAAGGACAAGCACATTCAAAGGATCTGGAATAAATATTTGCAATGCCCTAGTGGGTCCAGGAGTTTCTGGTCGGTGGCAAAGGCAGTAAGTAATAACTCAACTACAAAAACGTCTCTTCCATCTTTGACAGAAGAATGCGGCGTCAGAGCGACTACAGCTAAAGAAAAATCAAACATGCTTGCCGAAATGTTTTCATGGCACTCTACCTCAAGCGTACCTTAAAGCAAGGCTTTCCCCACCATATCCAACATCAACATTACCATGGCAGAAGTTACCACCGTGATATTCGTAAAATCCTCAAAGGCATCAGGACCGGATGGAATATCTGCCATCGTGTGAAAGAATTGCGCCAACGAACTAACACCAATTTTCTTCCAGACTGTTATCCCTGTCTTACCGAAAAGGTATTTATTTACCAAAAAACGGCAAAAAATCATGCTTTCAACCTATCGCGCAATTGCTTTGCTTCCAATAATCTCCAAAGTCACGGAACGTGTAGTTAATCAGCAATTAATCAAGTACCTGGCGGCCAACAGAATAATTAGCGATAACCAACACGGCTTTCTCAAACAGAGATTGACAGGAGATATAATGGCCTATGTAGCTCATATATGGAGTAGGCAATTGAGAATTACGGAGAATCTCAAGTAATTGTGTTGGATATTTCGAAGGTATTCGACAGAGTTTGGCATGACGGATTCCTCAACAGAATGCCGTCCTTCGGATTGCCAGCGTCTCACTGCAGCCGGCTTGCCAGTTTACTTAAGAATCATTCCTGCTTGCAGTTTTGAAGATGACAGTACCCTTCTCTCCCAATTTATATCTGAAAAACCTTTATCAACGATTGAGAGCTATCACTATAGACAGGAGCAGTTTACAAAAATTAATTTAGATCTAGAGAAATTTTGAACTTAGGGCGACAGAAATTTGGTCCAGTTCAATGCAGCAAAAACCCAAGTAGTTACGATTACCAAAGAAGCCAATACGGCGGTCCCTGACATCATTAGAGCAAGATTCCTTCATCCTCATCAATCGGACTACTGGGTGTCTCGGTCAACAACAATAGTAGTTCTTAAATTTCTTAATATGATTGATAGAGACATGCTTCTTCGATTTATATTCTGATTTCCGGATTCAATTCTGAGTACATTTTTTATTTTAAAGTGCCCGCTGTTCCATCAAGAATTGTTGAAATTCCTTTGTCAGCCGCTAATATTTTTGCATCACATTTATGTTGGTCAGCCTAATTGTAGCGTTTAAAAGTGACTTTTTAATGTTTGCCCATTGGTGCTTTTTATAAAGGATATTCTCTTCATTTTGAGTATGCTTTCGTTTACTTGTTGATCGTTGATATTTCGTCTCGTATCTCTAGCACTAATAAATGTACCTTTTTTCTGCGGTTTACTTTTCGTCTAATTATGGAGATTAACAGTTTATGGCTAGGATCAACATAAGAGCATATAATAAATTTGGCTGCAGACTGTTCTAATGTCCGCCTTGTGGCGACTTCCATGTGAACAAAATACGTTTTGGAAGCTTCAACAAGGCCTTCTTTTTCGGCAAGCCATTTTCTTGGCAAAAATCTGCTTTGTCTTTAGTTTTGTTTACCCAGAACGAATTTTCCTGTTATCCTTCTTTGCTTCTTCTGCTCTAATATTGGCGTTAAATTTGCCTATTACTATTAGGATGTCATGATTCTCTGTGGCATTTACTATATCTCTAATTTGTTGGTAATGTTCGCTCTGAAATTTCTGCTACACACACATTCCAATTATTGAAATATCCAACCCACTCATTTCCAGATTGTCTGCCTCAAACAAAGTCATCACATTCGTATGAGATTTTTTTAGTGTACATAAACTCAGAGATTTTTGGATTTTACACCTGGAGATTTTGCCGTTGCCGTTCTGATTCTCTCGTTATAAGAACTTCGCTCAAAAGTGTAGTTCATGAGATTTACTAATGCCATTCATTATCAGCCTACATAAACGTGCAGACCCTTAAGTTCCCTAGGGCCAGTTGGAAAACATTCGTATATTCTTCACCTGGGGAGATGCCCTATGTAGAAATTTGTAAAAAGATATCTGAAATTAAATTTCTTAAAAAAAAAAAATGAACTAAGTGTGCGACTTCTTAACACACCGCCATTAACGTCGATATTTTGCAGGTACTGGGTGTGCACTTCCCCCAGTCAGTGTGGATTTTGATCCAACTTGTTTCTACAACTAAGCTGATTTAGAATCCTATTTAGCATAAAGGTAGCTTCCACTTCTGCTTCGTCTTCGATTGAGTTAATACGTCCCATAGCGGCTCTTTTGTCGTCATTCGCAGGCCACTGGGCGTACACGTGGGAAACGTTCAGTAATAATTTTTCTTCACGGGCGTCCTCGCTAGAAAAAAATCCCTATTCACGCCGGTACCCAGGTGGGTGGGTGGGATTCGGATGTTCCCGTGGGATCATTTTTGTCTGAGTCATGTTCAGAATTTTAGCCGCCATCTTAGATGTGCTAGTTTAGCTTTTGTTAGTATTGTGAAAGTCTGAAATCTCCAGGAGCATATACTCGCCTTTCTGTAAATTTCACCCAAATCTGCTGGCAAAATTGCTCTTTAAGGAGCAGAAGCCTTTGTCTCTAAGACAAAAGTTCACTTGGCAAGCAAGATTGTAGCGCCTATAATCTTTTTTCTTCAATTTTCTGCTCGATCACATCTTATTCTGTCCTTACAACCTTTTACTTATTGAGGTACGGCGGGGAAGTTCATTATTAAGCAAATCCATAACTTACTGTTAAGGATCTTATTTGATCTCAATAATATCGCATAATGACCAAGTCATTAGTAAGAGTTCGGAAGGTAGTAATAATTACTATATACTATTACAGCAATACTAAAAATAATTTGTTTTTGAACTAAAAGAGTTAGTTCGATTGTGAGATTTTTGGACGAATATAATCAAAATTTCGGCTAGAATTGTGATCTTTGAACGAAAATAACGAAAATTTCGGGTAGAATTTAAATCTAAAATAAAAATAGGACGTTTTATTTTAATGGGAAATATTGTCACGTTAACGATATCACCGCTATATGCAACGTATCATTTTACTTCCGCGTACCAAATTTTATCGAGATCAAGCAAATGGTTCCAGAGATATTTGAGTTTCAAACTTTTAGGTTCGTTCGAATTAGTACATTAGAATAAAACATATGTTTAAAATCAAATTACCATAAGAAAGGGAATATAAATATTTAATTAATTTAAATTCGAGAGTTCATATAAAAGTGTTGGACACATTTTCAAAATTTTTTTCTTTGCCTCTGTTCCTGTTATTCCACTTTATTCTTCTGATATAATATATAGAGTACCCAAGAGCAATCATGATTCTTGATTAAATTATGGGTTCATCCATGATTAGCAACACATTTTTGTAGGTGAATTAACTCATTTTCTATTTTCTGTGGCTCTTGTTCATTTAATATATTGATCCCTTGCCTAATAAAATACTTAGTATCTTCTATGTTATGAGTTAATACATTTTCCTGCTTTCCTACTTATTGCGATACCGAAAATTGGCGCTCCCAAAATACATTATTAAAAACCAATATAAGAAGGTGCGTGATAAAAATTAAATAAACAATTTTACCTTTTAGGTTATTATACTTTTTAGGTTTGTGTAATATGACCATTCTCAGTTTAAAAACAGCTACATTTAGGTATACGGTATGTTAATATCACTTTTGATAAAATGACCCCAGCACCTTTGTCCACGTGACCATAGTTATAACTCTTATATTATTATGTGAGATAAGTAAAAGTAAAAAATGTATATGATTTTGAACAGGCACGATAGGTAAATTTCAATTTTAAAGAGAATTGAAAAATCCAATAATTGCATGCAATAATCATTCTAGGGAAGACATTGTATTTTAAATGATTTAATGATAATTGACTAATTAATTTAGTTTAGCTTAATACATGTATGCACTCCTAGTCTAGCTAGTAAGTTTTATAAGGTAATTTAGAGTTATTAGAGTTTAGCCAAAAAGTTGCATGGTAACCCGCCAATTTTTCATTTGCTTTCTAGGCATATGTTTCTTTATCATTTAGTATATGTTCGTGAAGGATCTTCTACAATATTTGCGAATGTTTACATTGATGCAACCATATTCTTTAAGAATTCGGTCACCGAATATACCAGATTCTCGATAAAGCGACTCAGAAAAATAAGCATGAGGTAATTTCAGCAAATAAAGTTTTTGAGGTATTAACTAAGATTAAAAATGATTCAATGACATTTAAATCATAGAGAATATGTGTTTCTACTAGTGAAAGATAAATTTGTATATGAAAATCTCATTTAAGAAATCCTTTTACTTACAGGTCCAAGTAACCAATTAAGCTTGTGCGATTAATTGTAATAGAAGCGCCCTTAATGGTAAACAAATTAATGATTTAAAATGTGGAATCTTAGTTTGGCTGCAATTAAATGAACCGCTTTTTGGCTTTTTCTAAATTTATCGTTGGTTTGGGGATACTTGGGTTAGTTCATCAAACTCAGGGTTGTGGGAAATAACAAAATTTTAGCTGCAGTTTCTATTTGATCCTATAGAGAAAAAGCAGAATGTCCTTGTGGAACTCCATATCTTATCTTGATTGCGTCTCTGGTCATAATAGTCTGAACATATTGCTATTTGCCAATCAAATAGTCTTCAAATAAATTAAAAGCTACCTCACACATATCAAAGCCTCGATAATATTGATAAGAATTGTATTAATGGCCTTGGCTAAATCTGAAAAGACTCGAATTACAACACTATATAAGTGGTCATATATGAGTAGACGTTTCCGAGACCCAGGTCAGTGGGTTCAGAGTTGCGCTCGCATTACATTGTTGCCCATATCTTTATGCTCCAGCGAGTTGCTTTCAAGTCGTCTCGTAGCTCAGTGGTTGGATGCTTTGTTTGTGATACGGCAACCGGGGTTCGATTCCCGTCGATGTTTTTTTATTTTTTTCAAATCTATGTTTTTTTTTTAATTTAGGCTAGTTTTTTTTTGCCTTTGATAGGACAATAATTATTGCTTTACATGAGGCTTGACATTCTAATTACCACATTTAGAGGTTGTTACATATTCACGTAGTGTGCGAGTACTAACTGACTAAAAGAGAGGATCGATATGTAATCTAATAAGCCCGTAGGCGTCGAGATGATCTAGCTTCAACTCTTAGGAATCACTTCCAACGTACATTTCCCCGTCGTTCATCGATCTCTACAATTAGAAGACTCCACCCTGAAAATATTCATTTAACTGGCACTAGATCAGAGTGGATGGCTTTTGCAGTAGTGGCGTTGCATTATGTTCACAAGTGAAACCAGAATTAGACTGTAGATTGATGACCGTAATCAAATGATCTGGAGAGAACTATGTCGTTCACAAAATTTGAATTTTCCTGGAGAGGTTGCTCCTTATCAAAGAGGGATAGTAATGTTTTTGGGGAGGAACTTTATGATTTACCTTAACTCTTCTATGGTCTTAGATAATTCAATTTCATTTGCACTTATAAAATATATAGTGTTTTAATTTACATGTGCTGTCAGCATACTAATAAAAATTCCCTATATTCAATGCAAGATCTTCTTACACTAGCAAACTTAAAGGTAACCATTTCTCAAATAATGTTTGTGTATTTTTCTGATTTTTGTATTTTTAGGTGGTATTTGACATGTTTCCAATATAATTGGTCTTTTTATAAAGTAGCCATTTAATTTAGCTTGACTGAATATGCTCATGTGTAATCTAGGGCTTATGCTTTATAGGATTTCCCTGTTTAATTAATTTTTTGTAGTCGAAATATTTATGGAATATTATTTTGATTTCTACGATTATCTTAGTTTTTGCTTTTTGCTTCCAAGCATTGTAGGGTGTAGAAATTTAAAAACCTTTTATTTAATTTAATATTGAAATTTATGCATGCATTTTTTATGATCGGCACACACAACAGGAAAATCCTGTGTGCGGAGGTGATGGTGAACATTAGACTTGGAGGGCTGTATGTTCTAGTTTTCGAGAAATTTGTTACTCGGAAGTCGATTCCAGAGCGACGAGGTCCTCCATAAGAATAAGTCCCGTAACACCGACGTCTTAAGTGTTCGTAACTGAATCGAATCGTATGTTGATGAGCAGCATGTGTCTGACGGGTGTTTCTGTTTGGCTCAACTATGGGAAAAATCATAAGTGCCAGCTCATTCGAACACTTTCCGTAGTAGTATCGATAGTAAAGAGACAGCTCCGCCACTTTTCTTTGATATTCGAAGCTATCAAGCTCTTTAGTCAACTCTGGGTCATGCACAAGATGGACTGCTCTCCTCTGTATGGAGTCCAATATCTTGAGTAAGTATTTGGGCGCTGAGCTCCACACCTGGAAACAGTATTCTAGAGATGAGCCTTATAGAACAGTAACAGCTGACGTGGTGGTGCTCTATAGAGTACTGCTAGCGTTTGTACTGCTGCCTTGGCGATTTTGGTGACGTGATTACGGCAAGACATGTTGTTTTCTACGTTGACACCCAGCAGGGTTCTAGATGAGGCCAAAGTCAGCGTTTGTTCTGTCATTGATAAGTCAGGTCCTGCTTGCTTTTTTTGAGGAGACAGCTGCTTAAGTCTTTTGTGCGTTAAACTGAACATTATTCTATTACCTCATTCCATGATAGCGTTCATATCCCTAATGAAGGCAGCAATGTGATTTTCTTCCTCGCGTTGGGAACGAGAAGCGGTCATTGGAGTCCGCAACCTGAATGAGGATATAAGAGAGCTGTGGTCTGCCAAGCTATAAAAAGATATAGAGCAGGAACAGTGTGGGAGATAATATACACCCTTGAGGATCTCCAGCATTGATTTTATATTCCTCCGAGGGATGCCTATCAATAACAGCTCGGTTGCTTCGATCTTTTAATAAATTGAAAAGATATAGAAGCAGTGCTGATGGTAGTCTGTATACTCTCAATTTCCTTAACAATCCGACATGCCATATTCTATCAAATGCTTTGAATATTCAAAATCAAATTCAAATTCAAATTCAAAAAATATTTATTACCAACCAGTGAGATTTCATATCCAGAATTACATTTTACAATAAAAAACAATGGCGGTAATACGGACTGCACCGCGATTTCAAAACCGATAGCACAAGACGCTCATGCGCCTGTGTGGAACAGCCGTGATATATATGTCGAGAACCACTGCGCAAGATTCGCCATAGCTCTAGATGGCTTTAGTCCACAAGTAGGTTATGTAAGTCAGACGATCTCCCGTTGGTATGCGCTTGTGGAAGCCATACTGGCGATCGCTTATGGTGCTTGCCGATTCGATATATTTCAATAGCTGTTCGTTGATCAGTTTTTCCATGACTTTGGACATTATGAGGACCTAAGGCAATTAGGCGGTAATTATTTGGGATCGTGTTTTACTTTTCTTCGGGATTGGTTGCACTTGAGCGTATTTCCGGCTAGAAGAAATGCATGGAGTTCTGAATGGTACAGAGAAAAGCATGCATAGTGGAGCTGTTAGTTCAGCGGCACATTTCTTAAGCACTATTGCGGGAATGTCATACGGTTCTGTGGCCTTGTTAGTGTCTAGGTCTATTTAGTACAAAGTTAAACTTCGCGTTGGCGAAATACAAGACGTGGAATTGAGGAAGTCACTCTCAGGACAGTTGGGGGAGTCATTCTTGAGGCAGAATTTGATACCAACATTTCGGAAAGGATGTTTGCTTTTTGTTTGGCCCTTTCCGCTATTGGTCAATGGTGGCATTGACCTCTTTGAGAAATCCTGATTGACAGCTTTGGCTACTGATCAAAAGGATCTCGATCCGTTAGGACAGTTGAGCAGCTTGTTTTTGATCTGCTCGTTATATCCCTCCTTGCTCTCGTCAGTGGTCCACTGACACTGGTTTTTAGTCGTGATGAATTTATTTCAATTTTAGGCTGTGCCATTTGCGGTAGGCGGCATTCTTAGCATTGACCGCTCTTGAGCAGTTTTTCCTATACCATGGTTTACTGTTTCATAGAAGAGGGGATGAAAGCTTCCAACCAGCTGAGATAACTTGAGTTATCTGGTCATCAGATTCAGAGGTGTTTTGATTCCTAAAGCAGACATCTGTCCAAGGAAAAGAAAAATAAAACTTGCGAAGGTCACGCCACTGTCCCTCCTGTGTTTTGATAAAAAGTTCACAGGTTGCGGAAATAAGATTGTGGTCTGATGAGTCCAACAGAGCTTGGACGGTTACGAGATCCTGATAGGTGCGTCAACTAGCTGAATATGTTCGTGACTAATATCAAAAGTCTCGATTTCTCGCCCTTCATCGTCGTTTTTGTTGGAGTGTTTCAACCAGTGATATTATGTGCGTTGAAGTCTCCTTGTATACAATCTCTGCCGTTGGATAGTTTATCTACAGAAAATCAAGTTGATTGCCAAGATTTGAGAAAACCGGTTTATATGGGTATTCGCTAAGTGGTCTATAAAAACAACAAATGAATTTGGTTGCTTCTTCTGTGCTTAAATTGAACCACATGACATTGACGTCCTTAGGTTCGTATGATTCTTCGTCTATTTGTTGTGTTTAGTTTTATTGTCGTTGTTTATGTTCATTATATTCTATCACTCTCAATTCAAACGTTCTAGAAATAAGTGATCGCTGCAAGTAAATGAGCCTTGTTGCACTCTAGTAGCAAACTCTTTCGTCCAAGAAAATATAAATATTTTATTATGTTATCAAGGGTACAAGTACTCCTCGACACAAAATACTACTCCACCATTATATTGTATTCATACATTCTAAGACAGCTTACATGGGTTTTTAAAATGTTCTCCTAGTATAATAAAGAATATTAATTAATTAATAATATTTATTAATTAATAATATTAATTAATTAATATTGCTAAAATCATGTATTTGAGAAAAATGATTTTACGCACATTCATTAAATAGACAGAAACAAATAAAGTAGGGGATACATATATTATCTCAGCCCCGTCTCCAGGCTTTAGGCCGCCCAAGGCGAGCAGGATTTGGCCGCCCCTTACAACAGACCAATTAAGGAGTCGTTAATGACCTATCCGGCGAAATGGCGCCCGCGCGGTTTTTTAACCGGTAGGTTCCGGTATAAGGAGATGACCTGCAGGGTCTATATTTTTATGGTAGATTTGCCACGCGGGGGCTACCTGTAGTTAAATGGGGGATGCCGGGGCTCGATTTTAAGGGGGGGTTTTGGAGGGCTATATGGAAATCGAATGGTTTTTCGTGATTTCTGGCTAAACGGGAGCTCCGAGCGAAATTTTGCCGCGACCGAACTCCGCAGCGTAGTCGGGGTTGGCTGGTTAGTGGGTAACCCCCACCCCCCATGCCCCCCGTTTCACGAATTTTTATCGAGAAGTGGGGGAAATCGCGAAACACGTTTTTCAACGGGTAGGTTCTGGTAGAAAAAAGAAGAATTTCGGCAAACAGAAAAAACCGTATTTTTATATCAACCTAGCCTTCATTTTGTCCCATAGGAACCGGTACCTACCTGGAACCTATCGGTAGAACCTGTCGTTTTTTTTACGATCGATTTGAAATTCGGCATGTAGGTAAAAAACAATATTATTAGTTTTCGAGAAATCGGCCGTTTAAATTCGAGAACGGTCGTAGCTCCAAAACTACGAGTGATACGAAAAAAATACATACCACCAAAAATTTGTATTTCGACGGCCTTTAGCCCGTATGAGTCGTCGTCGAACTTAAAAAAATATATATTGCCGTTTTTTTCGAAAAAAGGGGATTTTTTCAAAAATTATTTCTTTACCACCCTGTATATGCTTTTGAAAATTTTATTTTTATGTTAATAACGTGTAAATAGACCCTTTTAATTATTTCCTACCTTAAAAAAATCGAGATTTTCATTAAATCGGCTATAATTCGAAAACGGTAAGAGTTAGAGGTAAACTTTAAATGGGGAAAAGATGGGTCTCGTCGAATACTATAATGTGCCGTATCCAGTTTAATTGTACAACGTTTCGTTTTTTCCAAATCGACCAAACGTGATTTTTATATTTTCTTCATTTGTAAAGTAGCGGAAAGAGATATCTCAAGTCGGCCAGTGTCTGCGCAGTCTTAAGGTAGATCGAAAACATCCTATAAAGTTTTTCGATAGGAGTTCAAATAAGGTAGATATTCGATAAAATGTAATTTTTGTCTCAAAATCTAGCATTTTTCTTTAGATTTCGGCACGAAATAGGGAATTTCGTAGGGGATGATCTTTTTTATTTCGAATATCTTATGGATGGTTTTTGGGTGCGTTGAGTTCGATTTTCGCATCGAGTTTTCTGTACCGAAATATTGCGAAAAAAGTTGAATTTTTTAAAAAATGTATTGTTTTACCACCCTGTATATGATTTTGGAACTTTTATTTGTACGTTGGTGATATGTAAGTGGATCCTTCTAATCGTTTCGGTAATAAAAACAGGGAAAACATTTTGGAAAATATTTTCTAAAAAAATTAATTTTGAAGTGGGTACTTTATAGAGGTGTATTTGGGCGAGTTCGGATTTTTGGTCTAAAAAATTGCACGAGTTTGCTGTACCGAAATATTTCGAAATTAGTGGATTTTTTGGGAAAAATTGCGGCTTTAACACCCTGAATGTGATTAAAAAAAAAATATGGGTACGTGGGTGACATGTACGTGGATACGTCTAACCGTTTCTGTAATGAAAGCGGAAAAAAAATTTAAAAATAATTTTCGAAAAAAATAAATTTTGATGTGGGTACTCTAGAGTGGAGTATTTGGGGGGCGCGGAGTTCGAATTTTTGATCTAAAAAATACGAGTTTGCTGTACCGAAATATTTCGAAAATAGGGGATTTTTTGGGGAAATTTCTATTTTTAACACCTTGTAAGTAATTTAAATAAAAATTATTTGTACGTGGACGATATATACGTGGATCCCTCTGACCGTTTCTGTAATGAAAGCGAAAAAAAACTTTCAAAAATAATTTTCGAAAAATATTAATTTTGATGTGGGTATTTTAGAGGTGGGAATTTGGGGGCGCGGAGTTCGAATTTTTGGCCTAAAAATCGGACGAGTTTGCTGTACCGAATTTTTTCGAAAAGGGGGGATTTTTTGAGAAAAATTGTGGTTTTAACACCCTGTATGTGATTTAAAAAAAAGTTATTTGTACGTGAGTGATATATACGTGGAACCATCTAACCGTTTCTCTAATAAAAGCGAAAAAAAATTCAAAAATAATTTTCGAAAAAAATAAATTTTGATGTGGGTACTTCAGAGATGGGTATTTGGGGGGCGAGGAGTTCGAATTTTTAGTGTAAAAAATCGCACGAGTTTGCTGTACCGAAATATTTCGAAAATAGCGGATTTTTTGGGAAAAATTATGGTTTTAACACCCTGTAGGTGATTATTTTGTTTTTATTTGTATGTGGGTGACATGTACGTGGATCCTTCTGTAATGAAAGCAAAACAAAAATTTTAAAATTATTTTTCGAAAAAAATAAATTTTGATGTACCCTAGAGAGGGGTATTTGGGGGCGCGAAGTTCGTATTTTTGGTCTAAAAAATTGCATGAGTAGGTACGTATATGTACCATGCGCTCGCTCCACGCTCAATATGTGCTACATGCTGTTCAGTAATCGATCAATCAATCGGGTTGCGTTTCGGCCAATTCCGTAAAAATTGCCCTGAATCGCTTTAGGGCGATGTCGCCCGTCCCCAAACATGTGCTAAGTCGCGATTTTTCATTAGCAGTTGCGACTGTTTTTTTTTTCATTCCCTGCGAATTTGAACTGCTGATGCTAATTGCGAATAGACCGTTATGTTATATATAGTACGGCGGTTAGTCAAACCAACCTTGCATTTTTGAGTAGAGCATTGAGATTTGGCACAGTGGTAGTATATACCCATACCTCACTTTTAAGAAGTGGAACCAAGTTTGCAACCACGGGAGAGCAGCGGTATGGCGGGTTGCATACCTGCCAGGGAAAATTTTGAGAAAATCGCTAAACGAGCACACCCGACCAATTCTATGTGTGAGTACCACTCAAAAATATTACAGGAGATGTTCTGGAACGTAACTGGAGTATGTACCAGCCGCGTGGTGGCAGATTGCCTACCCTCACGCGCAGAAACTAATGCAATCGATTTTGCAGCGTTAAGCTAGGGATTTTGGTGAGTGACTCCATTTCCACAAACAAAATATAAATAATTCAGGTCCCAATGGACCCATACACGTTCTTAAATCGGTATTCTCATAAATATAATAATATCAAAATAGTTAACTTTAGGTTACCTCGGTTGTAAGGTGGATAGCAAACTAAAAGATTAAGAAAAGCCATATTTGTTACAAACGGTGATGGCTGGTTCCGGATTGGGGAGATCGCTTGTCTGGCGTTCTGCTCCTCGTATAAAGCTCTCATAATTAAGCAGCATTTCCTTAAAGCCGCTGGAGTGTACAAACCCGTTACTCACTCTTTCCTTAAGCAGTTTGTCGGCATGACTGCGGGAAAGATCAGCCAACAGAAATGCAGGTGCATCTTCACTGAATTCCTTTTCAGTATTTATTTGCTTGATTACTTGTTCAAGTGCAACGTCACGTACTTTAGCTAACTGTTCTGATTTCTTGCCTAGACTTGGGTTAGTTTTTAAGTCTCGCACATACTTTGTCCGACAGTTGTGGTACCATACGCCGAGCCAACCCTGCCAACCCGGGAGTGCGATTAAAATTTTACTGTCTAGTTTCTTTGTTGCAGCTTCTATCGCATTTATAGTTTCTGTGAAAGTCAGTCTATGAGTTGGATTGATTCTTGGCACAGAAATTCCATTCTATCTTGTCACTAGCTGATTCACCTCTTTGAGACTTCCCCGTGTAGCTAATTTAACGGATGGCTCGATATTTTCTTGATAACCAATCATATCTCTAAGTTCTAACGAGCTTGGTTGAATCGCAAGGTACGAAGCAGCGCTTGTGACATTTTCGGTTATTGGTTTTTAAATTATGCTCAATGCCAAGGCCCGCATCTAACGCATCCGCGTTGGCATTACCAGGAATATTCCCTAGTTTCAGGTAAGCTTTTAGATTCCTAGGCAGGGTAGCGATTCCTGCATCTATCTTTGCTGGCTTGTCTAGTGATGGATCGATGAGGTCCTCACCCTGCTAAGATTTCTGATACAGTATACAGAGACCAGTCAGTAACGTCCCTACTTCGCTTTATATTCTGCTGCTCTTCAACAAAGACTTTTAAACCTTTCATGATACTAGATTTGTCAAAAAAGAAATAACCGATATGGGGCTCGACGAGCGGTGCATGTACGAAGATGTTGATTGACATAGTTGTAGGTGGTAATTAGGGGGAAACAGATATCCTGGGAGTGAGTTCTACAGTGATGCAGTGTGCCAGACAAAGGAGATCTTGTAAAGCGATGTTCTAGGTATTTCCAGTTGTACGACGAACTGATGATCTCCCGCCGTCCGTCGCGACTGTCTGACATGCGTTGCCAGGGGCGGGACGAGGCGGGCCAAATCCTGGAAACATCTGCCGTGAATGTGTCTGTATAACAGGGACATCTCGGCCACATGTCTGCGGTGTTCCAGACTATCCAGATTCCGGGTCGCCGATGAGACGTCCAGCTCGCTTCTGAATGGAATCAAGCAGCTTTAGGGTGTGCTTTGGTGCGACACCCCAGATGTGTGAGCAATATTCTAAGCACGGTCTTATTTGCTCTTTATAAAGCAAGAGCAACTGCTGCGGTGTATACAGTTTTTTGTTGCGAAATAGCACACCAAGCTTCTGGGAGGCTGATTTTGCGACGTTAGCAACGTGGTCATGCAAGGACATATTGCTGGTGACCGAGACACTCAGCAGTCCGATTGACGAGAATGAAGGAATGGCCGATCCTGTAATAATGATGTCAGGGCCCGCTGTATTGGCTCTCTTGGTAAACGTGGCTGCTTGGGTCTTTGTTGCATTGAACTGGACCAAATTTCTGTCGCCCCAAATTTGAACTTTCTCCAGCTCTTGATTAATTGTTGTATTCTGCTCCTGTCTGCGGTGATAAGTCTCAGTCGCTGGTAAAGGTTTTTCTGATCTAAATTGGGCGACAAGGGTACTTAGGTATCTTATAGTAGAAAATTGGGAGCGGACTGCACCTCCTTGCATGTCTATCGCTTATACTAAACTAAAGTTTAATTTTAATTATAACAATTTTTATAACAATTGATTCTATGGCAAATAGACCTTGTTTCAGGATAAGCGAGAGTTATGCGAGAAGTCGCAACCCGCCCTCAGAACGACAACAAACAAGGTTAGAAAAGTCAAAGCGGCATTCGAGAAGTCAGTCATTGTCAGTTGTATCTGTTGACATTAAAAAGGGTACTGAAACCAGAATTGTTGGAGTTTTATTAAGAACCCAAGCTTGCAATACTTTAGCTTAGCAGTACAAAATCGATTTTATTAGTTTCTGCGCCTAGAGGGTAGGCAACCTGCCACCACGCGACTGGCACGTGGCCCAGTTACGTTTCAGAACACCTCCCGTAATAGTAATTTGTGAGTGATATTCACCCATAGAAACGGTCGGGTGTGCTCGTTTAACGATTTTCTCAAATTTGCCTTTGGCAGATATACAACCCGCCATACCGCTGCTCTCCCGTGGTTGCAAACTTGGTTCCACTTCTTAAAAGTGAGGTATGGGTTTGCACTACCACTGTGCCAAATCTCAATGCTCTACTCAAAAATGCAAGGTTGGTCCCAATATCGCTGACTAACCGCCGTACTAATACTGGAGTTTAATTTTTTAAGGCGTTAGTTCTTATTGCATACAACGCGCGATGAGCTGCTTATAGTACGAATGAAGCGTTTTACATATTCATTGCGAGAGTGCTTACCGTGTTACATATAATCACATTAAAACTTTATAGGAAAAAAAAACGGCCGCCTGTAAAAATCGGCCGCCCGAGGCGGCTGCCTCGCCGCCTCACCCCTAGAGACGGGGCTGATTATCTTTCATTACAAACGTTAAATATGTTTATTTGCGCTCCTCATCAGTGTATAGAATTATTAAAATTACTCATCTTTACCAATCATCCTAACTTGAAAATGTCCATTAAAAGTTATCAATGAGATGAACAAACATATAAAAATCACTTTAGTCATAGCTTCTTAAAATAGGTATCTATTATTTTGTGTCATTAAGAAGCTATCCATATTTATAAGAGACCTATAGATTGCCTGCAAGAACCTATTTAGCAAATGAAAATTGTTTCACTTAAATGAGTCTAGAAACGCGTTCAAACTAGAAACGATTGTAAGTTTGATTTGCTCCTTAATTGGTCTTATTGGCATTGTTTACTAGTATATGCCATTAAATTTGTTTCATAACTGTCCAAATATTTTTATAAACATTAGTGGGTGAATCGCCCTTTATTACATCCCCTCCTCTTGCTTTCTCACCCTTAAATATAAAATTTTGCGTACATCTAGTTGTCATTAACTGTTTCCTGGCTTTCAGATCACGTTGTATATTATCTATGTATAAGACTTCAAAACAAAATTCCGTTTACATATTTTCCAATGTATATGTTCACTATAAAGGTTTTTACATGCAATAAATTCTCTTCCTATTTATAATATTTGCATTAATTTACATGGCGATCTTATCATCTTAAATATTTAAACATGTTCTTATTAATTACATTTTTTAATTATAGGTGTTGAGATAAATAGTCCCACCTACGGCTTTGCCTTTATTTAAACCATCGTTTTCACACGTTCTTTAGAAGATCTTGTGTGTATGTTTGAACCGTAAATGCTAAAATATAAACCAACTTCATAAGCTTTATTTCAAAGTTTGAAATATATGTTTATTATTCCTTTCAGTATAACAATCAGTGAGCACCCGGTTCAGTGTAATTCAAATAATGCTCAGGACAAAGGAGGAAATATCGATGTTTATCTTTACCTTATTCGTCATTTTGGTTCTTAGTATAGACAACGCCTCGAATTGAAGAGTAATGGCGAATATATTAAAAATGCAATAGTACACAATGAATTCTGACATTAATTAGCTAAACAAGACAAGATGTTTATCTTACACATTTTTGCCATTTACTTCACTTAATTTGTACGTTTTTTAGAAAATAGGGCCGTATCGGCTCTGACCTCAGGGTGTAGTTTGTGATCCCATCAAAACTGAAAAACCTAAAAAAACCAGAAAACGGTAGACGTTTCGACGAGCAAATCTGTCCCCGTTATTAACCCTTTAACATCGGGAGACGCCAGAACGCGCATTTCTTTGACT
>JAEQML010070047.1:0-17063 GCA_016904865.1 Pissodes strobi | reverse complement strand
TCGAGGGAGGCTCGACGGAGGCTTGCAGCGATCCGTTTTCCGTCGGTGTTTGGGGTGACCTCAAAGGGATTTTGCGCGTCTAGTGGGACGGGTTCGTGGCAGGCTCGTTCAAAATTTAGTTTGCAACGAGTTTGACGACGCGATAGTTGTTGTTGGTGAATATGTAGTGGTCCGAAGAAACCATGTTACATTAATTAGTGGAAGCCCATAAATTATTCAAACAGTTTTGTATTGTCCGCTGATATGCTGGAACTTTAAATCTGCTAGAAGTTCTGATGCTGAACTTTTTTGATATAATGCAGTTCGCCACCATCGCAGCGGTTTTCGCTTTTTATTTAATAAACTTAATGAAATTAATAAAACACCACTGCACATAACTAATAAAGCTGCCGTTTGTTCTTCGTCGTCAGACATGGCAGATGTATTCTTCCTGTACTCTTGTCTTCTCCTAATTACGCAACCACGATTATTCTGTCGCATTTCTTCACGCAACCACGATAATTCTGAAGTGAGCTAAAAAGCAAATCCAAAAGTTCGTCGATGGCTCGTGGCATGCGCGTCTCTCCTGATGGATATAGGATACTCGCGGTAGGCTCGCGTTGAGCTCGCTGCTTCACAAAAGTTGCCGCGATCCACGAATTTCCAAGAATAGGCTCGGCTCGCGCGCGTCTCGTGCGCGTCTCGCTATATTTATACGCACCTTAAGAAGTTGACCAATCAATATTCAACTTTTTATGCTATGTGCTTATGTTCGACCAATGAAAACACAGAATTTTAATTGTATTTACCTTTTGAGAGAATGACATATGCGATGTTCAATAAAGTTTGGTGTTTTGGCTTTTTGAATGCTTGTTCTTTTTGAGAATGGTAAGGATTTATAAATCAATATACATAAGACTCTATAATATACTTCTTTAAAAAATTTAAAACAAAATTATGAAATTTGTAAGGTTAGTATTTGCGATTTACGGCTCAGGCGCAACATAACATAAGCCTATATTTATAAACGGGCCATTTCTTGTAATGTGCTTATGCAATGCTATGTCTATGCTATGCTTATGTTATGTCAATCTATAAATCCAGCTTTATTCTTGTGTGACTAGAACAAGTTTTTTTATAAATAAAAAATAAATTATTAATTTACTTTTCCTTAATCATTAAAATTAAAAATCACAGTCATCTCAATCATTAAAATTAAAAATCACCGTAATCTCCTCAACTATCGTGTTAAAAAAAGAAAAAAATAATAGGTAATTTTTCGGAATTTTTTACGAATTTATGCAATTATAAAATAAGTATTTTAATAAATAAATAGTAAAAATATTGTGCGAACCGTTGAACCAATTTTAAAATCAGCCAAAACGCCAAAATTTAATTAGGTAGGTAAATAGGTATAAAAAATGTAGCAAGTTCGAGCAAGATTTTCTTCTTCTCAGAATGTACATATATGATGAAATCATTAACAAGAATGTTATTATATTATATTACGATTTTGTAATTATGATTTGATAAATATATCAATGTTTTACATTTTAAGTCACCAGCGCTATGCAATAAGCAGAAAAATCAATATCTTTTAAATATTAGTTATTACATACCTTGAGTATTATTGTTAGCAATTACTAATTTAAAATGTTAATAGATTTTTGAAACTGTCAGTTGAATACAAAATTTATCAAAATATTTATTTCATAAAAATAATAACGCTAATAAAAAACCATAACGCAAGTTTGACAGGGCACGCAGGGCGCTGCAAACATGCAAACCATACACGAACCCAACTTGGGTTAGTTTATGATGCAAACAATTCAAAAGATATCAATTGTTTTTTCAACGCCAACTATAGTTGCACTGCTATAAGGTTTGTTCTAGCAGCGATTTCAAACGGTTCCAAACCGTCCGGAGTTTGCGCATAGCGATATTAGCGACGCTTATATCGTTATGCGCAAACTCCGGATGGTTTGAAAACGCTGCTAGAACAAACCTAAAGCGACACTGCTTTAGTTGACTGGTTGCTACCCAATGATAATCTTGTTTATTGTCCTTGGTTGCTATCTATATTAACAAAATTGTTCAATGTCAAGACCCACTCGCAAAAATTTCGAATTTCTAGTAATAAAGTCGTCAAAAATGACAAGATGGCCGCTCAAGTGCTGATCGAGAATAGCATAAATTAATGTTTTCATTAAAAAATCCTGCAAAATAGAAAAAATAGTAGGTATAAAATACATGTTTTAATCAAGACATTTAGCGCACTTGCACGTTAGGAAACTCCCCGCAAGCGGGTCGTTTCCTACTTTCGTGCTCGTGCGAAGAAATATGGCCTTTAAAATCCAGTATCTTAATATACTATTTTCTATTTTGCGTTCAAAATGTTTCCATTTCGATACGCAAAAGTGATCGATTTTCGACACTACTTTCGATGACTGATTGCTAGGATATTAACAAAATTGTTCAATATCAAGGTTCACTAGCAAAAATTTTGACACCGCTCTGAATGGGATTAATACAGACGTCAAAAGTGACAAGATGGCCGCTTAACTTTTGATCACGACTAGAATAAATTAATGATTTTCAAAAAAAAGTAGTATAAAATACACGTTTTAAAAGCCATTTAGCGCGCTAGCACGTTAGGAAACTCCCTGCAAGCGGGTCATTTCCTAATTTCGTGCTCGTGCGAAAAAATAATAATATGGTCTTTTAAAACTACGTAGTATCTTAGTATAGATACTATTCTGGCCAGCTCTTATTGAACTTAGACCTATGTGCGGCGAGAGTCCGCCAACCGTTACCTAGGAACCAATCAAAAACTATGCTTCTTTTGTAGCGCTCGTTGGACACGCACATCAAAGCTGCCGCTGTTGAGTGGTTCTTCTTATCGTAATGTTCGGTGGTTTGGGTTAGTTTTGTTTAGTCGTGCACCCGGAGCGAGCGAAGCGAGCAGAGGGCCATGCCTACAAACACTTTTTACCATTGTGCAACCACCAACGTAAACCATTAAACATTTGAGCTGTCGTTAGCCGCTCCTTATTTTGTATGTACCAACAGGGTAGTAAATAAATATCTATACATTGAATAAAATTTCATTTATCCGGAAAATTTGTAAGTATTTTGTTTGTTACATTCACATTCTTAGTTAAAATCTAAAAAATATAATTTGGAGATTGTTTAATACTTTCAATTTTTTCTGAAATATGACTTTTTAAAAATAAAAGTTAATTTTTTACTCATTAGGCTCAAAATCTTAAATAAGCATTGTTTACTTTTTTAAATTAATATCCCCTTCGCACACATAATTACAGTTTTAAGTAAAAAATTAAAATCTACAATATACAGGGTGGTTACAAAAATCCAAAACAGATCACCAGATCACTCTGGAATAAAAACGCATTAAAATTTAGAAGCTTTAGGCTCAATAAAATTTTAAATTATAAATTTGCAATACGACCAGTTATAAACATTTTGAAAAGGTTATTTCCTGTCAGTATAATATTATTTACCCGATGTATCCAGCACGTGGCCTCCCATTTCAGAAAATAATTAACTTTTAAATTTTCTGAAAATCTCTAATGTTTTTTTTACATAGTTATAGTCTATAATTCATAACTTTTATTTTAACCTACTCATAATTAATAAAAATCCGTTTAGGTAAAATTAGCAACTCTTATGAAATCCGACATATAGTACTAAAAATTATCTTTTTACGCCCATTTTCAAAGTATTACAGTACATTTCATGGGCTATCGACTAGCCCATCGGATTTTTTAATATGGCGTAGGTATATTTTGTGTGTACAGAATCACTCCTTATATTTAGACAGCGATTAGCGCGATTGTTATACTCTAGGTGAAAAAGGTTGTAGGGATCATCCTAAATCGCCAGAAAATGGTGTAAAATATAATACAGGGCTATCGCAAAAGATAATAAAAAAAATTGAGCGAGTCTGCTAGTACTCGAGACATGAAGTGTAAACATATCCTACATCGACATGAAAATCTAATGCCACCTTAGGCCGCGTGCCGCGTGACTTCACGGATAGCCCTCCTCTCGCTACAGGGGCGCAACGAACAAAAACTAACCAAAACTAGCCTAGGGCATGCCCTAATTACCCAAAATCAAGAAACACAACTTTTTACAAATATAACCTCAAGAAAATAAAAAAGGGATTAAAACTAACCGTAATAAACAACGCGAGCGAAGCTGCGGGTAAAAGCTAAAAGTGTCCTTTACTATACTCTTGATGAAAATATCTGTACAAAATTTCACGATGGTCGGTTTAGTAGTTTATGCATGAAAGCGTAAGAAACATACAAACATCAAACACATTCATATTTATAATATTTTTATTACGCATGCATCATAATCAACGATTATCGCACGCTGCATCGTGCTTAAAATGATGTTTATGATGCGCCTACTTTTTCTAAAGGTTGCTATAGAAACATTTGATCATGTCAAATGTGACAGATTAATATATTCGTCAATATATCCTTTAAGTTCAATATTTAAAACATGTTTGAGATTATGATGCATTCGTAATAAAAAATAGCGTATGGTATACGTGTATAAGAGGCCTTTAAAGCCCTTGCGACTTACAAAACACTCCGCTGCCCGTCGTGTTTTGAAATATGTCGCGCGTGCTTTAAAGTCCCTCTTATACACATATCATAATATACTATTATTAGTTAGGATTCTTTAATAATTACTTACTGGCAGCTCCAATCGGAGTGGATTAATTCACTGCTCAAATTCGACACGAAAATCTAAACATCAACCTACGGATACAGCTTATTCACTACCAGTCATCTTGGGGCGGCATCCTTTGATTTGGAAAATTCAATAACCAAATTTTGCAAATTTTAGGAAAGGACCAAGACGCAATATTGTCTGGGCATCTGAATAATACTTTTGACAGATCGTTTAATTTAAAATATGCTTTTTTATCGTCTAAAATCCGTTTAAAAAACGATTTTAAATGGCAAAATTGTATAAAAATCCGAATTTTCCGGACTTTTTAGGACGATAGCCGTGGCTTCGGACGAATTTGTCGTGGATTTTGAAGCGAAAATTCATTTTAAATTCAACCGTCTATTAAAAATAAGCCGTGCTATGGATCCAAATACACTGCCATATAGTATAATCAAAATCTAATACCGCCCTAGCGAGCGGCTAGCTTTTTAGAAGCGCCATTTGAGTTGTTGCAATCGCGGCCGTCCTAGATTAGCTGCCTTCTCAATGCGCACGGGTTATGTCACATCGGTTTACACATTCCGTCCCCACATATCCGTCCCATTTGCCGAGATTTACGCTCATACCGCCGCGTAAGATGTTTACATATCAAAAACGCAAACATTGTAAAATTAAAACAAAAATTGAATGATCTATTTTTTCTAAATTCAAAAATATATAATGTGTTGACATTTGGCTCAGCCTTTTTCGAAATATTTGCATTTTAAAAATTATTGAAAATAACGGCGCCGCCGCGCCGGCGGCGGTCATATTGAACACTTTATTTTATTAAAAAAAATATTGTCAATTTTTTGGTTCTATTTTGATTATTGAAAATAAATAAATGTAGGTATGAATAACATGTTATAATTATATTAATAATATGTTAATTCTAACTTATTTAAATAAAAATAACTGCGATTTAATTAAGCAATGCAAATATTTCGAAAACGGCTAAACCAAATGAAAGATCTAATAATTTTTGTCCTAATATCCATTTAGGATTTACCCAGGGGCAGCTTCTCAATAAGTGCGCCCGTGCGCGCGCACTGCCTTCGAAAGTAAACGGAAAAATAAAATCTTCCCTACATACAATAACTATAATTTGCGAATTTACATATTTTTGAATCTCCACTGGCCGCAAAATACATTATTTATAAGAGCGAAATTGAGGCACGACGGCGACGATCAAAATGCAGAGCGTCCAACGGCGGCCTCCGTCCGTAACCACAACTATACTCGGCGCGCCGAACAGATTCACCAAACACGGAAAACACGGATACAATAATTCTTCTTATTTTTTGTATTATGGATAGGAAAAATCGAAATGAAAAACAAAACATTGGGTCGATTCAATCATAAAATAAGACGAAGTGTTCCCGCGATTAGTGAATCTGTTCGGCGCGTCGAGTATAGTTTAAATCTGCCGTGCGCTAGTGTTCGGCGCTCTTGTTAAATGCATTTTCGTCATGCAAAATGGTCGGGAATGTTCGTAAAATCACGAGAAGTCAAAGGCTCATCCGTGCGCTATTTAGATCCGCACTTTGTAGCTTAATTTACTTATCATTTGCAATTCTTGCGTATATAGTATGGTGTCACAAGCTGATTTTTTCAGGGATGAAAGTACATGATAAGATAACCCTTATTCCGGAGGTAATACAAAATTAGACTCCACAAAAGGACACTATCATCAAAAATCGAGATATTGGTACCATCGTATAGAGGAAAAAATACTTATTTTTTGGTCCAATGCACAATAAGGTCTTTGTAGGAAATATTTTTTGATAATTATTCAAAAAAAATAATTTGCATTAGCCCATATGGCCGAAACAAAATTTAAATGTAAATATCTCGGTTTCAACCGTGCAAAAATTTAATTAAAAAATAGTTATTTTTAAATATAACACTTAATTAACAAAAAGGGAAGGCCTAAATGAAAAAAAAAATTCTTTATAAAAGTTTCGCTTATGTCTTGACAAGGTAATAGAGCGAATCCCATATTTTTTGCTTATAAACTAACAATGGTATAACAATAAATAATGAGAGGCGTCATGGGTTTACGCCCTAATTAAATGTGTCCAGCCTCTTCGTCTTCAAGCTACGGCTGATGCAACACATTTATTATAGGTCCTGAAAAATTCAGCTTGTGTGGAAAAAGTGGGAGGTAAATCGTTTTTAGGGCGAATATTACATACTACTATTATATTATATAAGTATTATTCTGTATTATACTCCAGTCGAGCCGTGAATTTATTTTTGTTTTGTTCGGTTCGTTGGCGCTTGTTAATTAGCTGCATATAAAATAAACTCGTGAGTTTAGTGTACGTAATATTGTTTAGTGTTTTATATTTTTATTTATATACTATTATTCTACTGTCATGGCTAGTAGTTCGGGTTCTGACAAGTGCTGTGGGGGCATAAATTCAATTGACAATATTATTAAAAATAACTTTTCTCTATTGGATCTGAATAAAAAGATTGAAATAAAGAGGTTAGGGCGACCGATGCCGGTTTTAAAATTAGACCAAACATGTGCCAAGAAAAAGGATGGTCGGTCTTTCACCAGACATTTTAACCCCGAAATCTTGTGGCGAAAGGAATTTCACTTTAAAGCTAGGAAACGGCAAAGTCGAAGGGCTAATCATCGACAAAAAGATGTACAACAACACTTTTTTTGCCATCAAACCGATATATTTTTTAACGTTTTCGAACTTCTCCTGATTTTTTTTTTGAACTTTATTGATTTGTAGTTACAATAAACTGTTTTAATGGTTTACTCTTCTGGAATCGATAAGTACCTACTTATTAATTTCTTTTAGTGCGCAACAATTACCATTCAAGAGGGCGCCGTTTGTTTTTTAAACGATTTTAACGAGTTTTGGGTAAAAAATGGGCGTGGCACCCCTAAAACTTTCCGCCCTCGGCGAGTAAGCCTCCGGCGGCGCCTGCGGCGGGCATCCCCCTACGCCAACTCAAAAAACCTACATAACTTGCGCACTACCTATTTAAAACCTCACGAGCCGCCACTGGATTTACCATGTTTGTGTTTTTTATCAACTTTGCGATATCCCTGTATTATATTTTAGAAAAATTTTCGGCGATTTATGATGATCCCTACAACTTTTGTATTTAAAGTGTTTTTCCACCTCGTATAATAACCGCGCTAGACGCTGGCGCTGTCTAAATATAAGCAACGACCCTGTACCTGTAGGGTAGTAAACAAATATCTATAAATTTTATAAAATTTCATTTGTCCGGAAAATTAGCAAGCATTTTGTTTTCTTTTTCCTTTGATACATTTAAATCTTAGTTTCTGAAAAAACTAATTCGAAGATTGTTTGATACCTAATTCCTACCTACAATAAAGCAAGTTAATTAACGGCCGCGTGTTTATTGGATATTATCAAAATTGTACTGTAAGATTTATCTTAGTTAGCTTAGCACTATACGACGATAAAATATGATACAATAATCTGATAATACTTTGATAAATCTTTGATTTGCTCTTATCATTTGCAAGTGTAATGTGTTACAAATATTCTAAAGGCAAACATTTAATAAATATTTTGGTTTTCAATTTTTCGATAGCAATTTGAAATAAAATTAAATATTTATCAGTAATCAGACATATTAGCATTATGAAAAAATACAATCTCCTGCCGGAATAGAGCCAAGGGCCTTAGAATCAGCGCGGTAATGCTGTAAATAATTGAGTTTAACTAGGACACCGATTTCCACGGTGTTATTTTTTAGTACAAATTCGAAAATTTTTGTCGACTGTCAGCCGTGGAAGTTGTCGCGAAACGAACAGACATGCCTTCACTAGTGACCGCCCTTTACCATCCATTAATGGTTACTTATCAGTGACCTTAGAATTAGCGGTGTAACGCTGTAAATAATTGCCTTTAACTAGGCCACGGATTTCTACCGTTTTCTTTTAGTACAAATTCGAAAATTTTTGTTGACTGGCAGCCGTGGAAGTTGTCGAGATACCAAGACACACACCTTCACTAGTGACCGCCCTTTACCATCATCCATTAATGGATATTTATCATGAAGGAGCTCTTTGCATTCATTAATTAACAGCAACCATCTCTTGAAGAAATTATTACTTTAAACCAAGTATGAACACTACTTATCTGATAAGAATTTATCTTATTATACAGTAGGTATACCATACCTAATAAAATTATTAAATAATGATAATTAGGCAAGTTCAATATACAGTAGCAAAAGAGACGTTTAGAGGTAATTACATTAATTATGGCCTGACTCAAATACTTACATTATGAAAAGAAAAGGAAAATAAAATTACTTACTTGTTATTTATAAAACAACTAAACAATACTCATCCGATAACAACGTTAACTTGAAATCTGTACATAAACTGAGCACTCATATATATTGAATAATTTTGCTTTCATTAAAAAAAGTTTTACGATAAGGTAGGTTATTTTTATATACTTACCTAATTTGTCAAAAAATCTACTTCAAAACATTGCGTTTGAATTAGTTTAATCCTTGAACCATGTTGATGACGGTAATATCAAGAAACGTTTATAAACTGAAATAAAATTAACATGTTTGTTTACGTGCACTATTTTTACATTTTTAAATTGTAGTTTTTACAAATATTCGTGTAGGTAGATATCTACTAATGCAAAATAATTAAAATTCTGATAAATGTGCAAATAAAGCTAAGGCGTCAAAATACAATACAACTTCTAAGCGATTTTCGATACAATATTCGTAAAAAGGATCCTTTTTCTTATAAAGGGCGGTGAAAATGTAATTAAACTATGTTTCAGTTCCTCGACATCTGAAAGAACATCATAATGGGTCTTTGGCGACCAATGGATTTCCCTGAAATTTTAGAAGGTACGCTATTTAACTTAAAAATTAAAGTATATTTTACTATTGCGCCAAGTATACAGGTTGCCCCAAAATATTAGATTTAAACTATGTTTGTTAAGCCGATTTATATACAATTACTTATTTCGTTTCGTATGTAAAAACTGCCGCTTAAAGTTGCAGATAAATCACGTTCGAAAAATTGTAAATAATATTTAATTATACAGGGTGTCCTAGAAAAAATACTCCCTCGTTTTTGATGTTTGTGGCAATTTTCTTGGTTTTATCATACATTTTTCCGTCCAAAGGTTATAAAAGCAAAATGGCTTTGCAATTCTTATTAGGGAACATCGAAATAGAATACATAAAGTAATATAAATTGTATTTATATATGTAGTGATTCAGAAAAAATATGTTATTCATTCATAGACATAGGCAAATATGCGTTTTTGCATTTTTTAGTCAAATTACAGTTTTTTTCCAAATTATTGAACTATTTAAGAAAATGCCCATAAAGCTTCGTTTTCAGACGAAATGTCTCGGTTCACAATGTTTAATCTAACCGAGGATACGTGATGCTTCTCTTTATACTTCAATAAAATTTTATGGATTTATCATCATCATCAATCAGCTATATACCACTGTTGGACATAAGCCTCCCGTAAATATTTCCATCTCTCTCTGTTCCGCGCTGTATTCATCCAGTTTGTGTGGGTGCGCTTCAGATCGTCTGACCGTCTGGTGGGCGGGCTTCCTCTGCTGCAAAGTGCATGAGCTCTGGGTCTCCATTCGGTTTCCGGTTATTTTTCTTGTCCATCTGCCATCATTCATTCTAGCCAGGTGACCCGCCCAATTCCATTTTGGATATGATATTCTTGCTATGGCATCTGTGACCCCACTTCTTCATCTCGTCTCAACATTCGGAACCCTATATCTCAATTAGACAATAATTTACTTTTTAATTTTAATCTCTATCTATTAAATTTATATAAGTCCATCCTGTATTAAAAAAAAATTATAAGTTTATTATTTAACTTAACAAAATGAAAATTATTTATTTTATCTTGATACCAATCTAAAATTAAACTTCCTGAATAAGAATAAACTCCTTTAAAGAAAGACCCAACATTGCTCTTTCCATGCTTCTCTGTGCCACTCTTATTTTATTTGCCGTTTCCCTGTTAGTGTCAGTGTTTCGGCTCCATATGTTAACACAGACAAAACACACTGATTATATACCCTTCTTTTTGGCACATGGGGATATTTGATCTTAAGATGTTGCTCAGTCTTCCAAATGCTGCCCAGGTGAAACCTATTCTTCTGCCGATTTCACAAGTCTGATTGTCTCTCCCCAATCGAATTTCGTGGCCCAGGTAATTATACGACCACACTTGCTCAATATTCATGTCATTTACTGTTCACTGATGACCAGATTAGTCATGAACTTTGTCTTGTTAATGTTAATATTTAGCCCAACTTCTTTGGATGCTAGTTCCAGTTCCTTTAGCATCTCTATTGCTTCTTCGAATTTGTCTGTAATTAATACCAGATCATCGGCGAAGCGAAGATGACTAAGCTTCTCGCCATTGATGTTAACACCATAGTTATCGACTTTAGTACGCTTGAACATGAACTCCAGCAGGTTGGTGAATAGTTGGGGAGAGATGACATCACCTTGTCGCACACCTCGTTCCATTTTAAAGGGAAGTGTCTTCATGGCAGCATTCGCTTTCTTATTGATATGCTTAATAAGGCAACGATGGTCGATTCTGCAATCAGTGAGGGCTTTGAGCCTGCTATGGTGGTCTACTGTGTATAAAGCTTTTTCGGAGTCTACGAAGACGAGGACCAAAGGCTTATTGTACTCTAGGCATTTTTCTTGTGTGGAGTTGATCATTGGTGCCATATCCGTTACGGAATCCTGCCTGTTCATTTGGTTGATAGAGATGGAACTTCGTTGTCAGTCTTTTGATGATGATCCTGATAAACAGCCTATAAATATGCGAAAGTAAACTGAATGGCCTACAGTTTGTATTTGGGCTATGTCTCCCTTCTTGTGGAACAATATTATATTAGCCTTTTCCCACTGTTTAGGTGTTGTAGTATTCCTCAGGCTAGCATTATATAATTTGCACAGTATGTTTAGTAGTGCTGTTCCTCCCATTTTGATATTTTGAATGCTAATTTTGTCGCCTCCTGGCGGTTTATTATTCTTCAAGTCCTTCAAGCTGTTATTAATTTTGTCTGGGGTGTATCTAGGATATCATTTGATCCCTGGTTTTGTACTTTGAGAATATTGGTGTTGCCCTCTGTTACTGTTATTTTCTTGTATAGGTCCACATAAAATGTTCTTACAATTTTCAATTTTTTTTTCTTTATTGGCCGCTGTTTGTCCAGTACTGTTGTCGACAATCTTGCATATTTATTCCTTGCCATCGGACATCTTTTTCCTCAGTACTTTCATTCCCTTGTTCTCATCTGTTACCTTCGTTATTTCTTTAGTGTTGTGGAGTCTGACATCCCTTCGCACTGCTTTGGATATTTCTTTGTTAATTTCTCTTAGCTGCGTGGCGTTTCTTGAGTATTTTTTCTCCAAATTTCTTCTTTCCTTCATCAGATTTTTAGTGTCATTAATTAGCCTCTCCCTTTTCTCAGTTCCAGCCATTTGGTACTTTCTTTCCGCTTATTTCATTGCTGCCGTTACTTGTTTATTTGTCTTTTCAATGTTTATATTTTCATCATTGTTGCTGTAAGCAGTGGTGCGTATTTGTCACCATTTTGTGCTGTGAGTGCCTTTTTACATGTTGTTCTTCTTATTAGCTTCGACTTCTCCTTTCTTCCATTTATGGAGATTTTTGCTCTGACGGCTCTGCGGTCGCTGCCTATAGAGAAATTATTTAGAACTGTGACGTCCTGTATTACGTTTTTGGGGTTTGAAATTATAAAGTCGATTTCGTTCTTGGTTACTCCGCCAGGGCTAGCCCATGCCCATTTTTATGAGGAGCCTTTTTAAAGAAACTGTTCATCGCATATAGGTTGTTTTGTTGCATGAAGTTGAGCAGTATCTGTCCCCTGTCGTTCCCTGTTCCAAACCCATAGATTCCCAAAGAAGTTTCGCAATCGTCTTGCTTGTGTCCCAGTTTGGCATTAAAATCTCAATGTGTAGAGCGAAGGGACCTGCTGCAGGGATGTGTTAATGTCGTCGTAGAATTTTGCGATTTCTTCATCAACTTGGGTTGATGTGGGTGCATAGATTTGTATTACCTTTAATGTTAATCGTTTTAGTCTGATAATAAAAAAAAACAGACCAACTGGTCGGAGAACAACAATAACGTCGGAAAATACCCAGAATTGAAAATGGTGAGGGTGAAAAGGTTGGCGGAATATTTTAATTGTTTTTAATAACTTGAATGATGGAACAATGCACTTATATGTTGTTTTACTAAGATATGTTTTGCTTTGAAGAACAAGTGAAAATGTCTACAGTAAGTGGTGTTTTTTTTTTAACCATACAAAGAAATTTATATGGACACGAACAAAGTGTCGGGTAGGATCGCCTAAGAGTACGCATTAGTGATATTTTCCACTTGGCAACATCGCAATTGGCACATTTCACTTCAGCTGTTTATTTGCAACCACTACAAGCGTGTGTGAAGGTTAGCTGCTGCTGGTGTTTCTTATATGTGGGTTTCGCGCAGTGTATGAACTTGCAGAACAGCCCTGTTAAATTGCTATACTTTTTAACTGTAACACGTTTCAACGTAACTCATTGTCATCCGTAATCACTTTTATTTTACGTAAATAGATTGGAGGTGTTAGTAAGACAATTCACAACACACGACAAAAACTATTCTCTCTCCCAGGCAACAACAGAGCATTACACATCTCGTAAGTTGCCTCGGATAAGGTACCCTGGGCAAGAAGAAAGATATAGATTAAATATTTTACACTATAAGATTTTCGATTCATAGATTTACGTTGTTATGATTCCACACTCGTATTACACTCGCAACATGGGTGTTCCAGAAGACCAATTCTGAACATATGAGTTGGATATAAACAATGACCTGTCCCTGTCCTCATTCTGATGATTGTTGTGAGATGTCTTCTATCAACGTAGTCAATGTTCCTATACCATGGTATCTAAGGAAATTCACCCTGAATTGATGCATACCATCTTCCTTTCTATTGTGTGCACTCACTCCATGCAGAGCTCCATGCGTTACTTATTTCTTCTTTAATGACTGGAAACAGATCATATTTATCCAATTTAATGGCCAAAGGGATCCTTAAGGTTCGTTCAATATTAACAAGTGCCATCAATGTCATTCAAATCCATGTTTGTTCGCATCCAATAAGTAGGTAGTGTTTGGTCAAGAAACTAATATGATACAATTTAGGAGAGATTACTGTTTTATTAATTTTTTGAATGGCACTTAAAGATTCAGTGGAAATTAAATCACAGAAAATATATTTTCCCATACATAGGGTACAAGCTCTATTGATTGCAATTATTTCAGCAGAACAAATCTGTGTTGATCCAGGAAATCTTTGCGAAAATCGAAAATCCATGGAAGGGCAAAACACCCCATATCCAACCGTTTTAGTCTTGGAATCTTTGGATGAATCAGTAAATAACCAAGTGTAGTCAGGAACCATGCTGTATGCTTTCTTTTTCCAGAAATACTTTGTCACAAAAAAAGTCGGATTTCTTCATGTTTAAATTTATAATCCTAATTGTTGACAACTGTGCTAAAAAAATCAAACCTATAAGATGGCAGGTTTTCCCAATACCTCAGTGTACTTATTGAGTTTTTATACGCTTGAATAAGATACGGCACACTTTTATTCCTCCAATAGTTATTTTTTTATTATTAATACAACCCGAAAGCATCCCAATCTGTGTGCTTGCATTATCCTTCTAACTTCCAATGATATTTCGCTACATTCTGCCAGGAGAACGTTAGTGGGAGTGGTTCTTATACACCCCGTTATTACCCTACATGCTTCAAATTGAAGCTTGTCCAATTTCTCACAAAGAGCTTTAGAAATTGGTTGAAATATCAAAGCTGCAAACGTCATATGGGTACGAACGATGCCCTTGTAAATAGGTAGAAGAGTCAAGTGATCTACACCCTACCAAACTATTTCCGCCCCTATATCTTATAAAAAAACGAATCGTTGAAAAATGCTAATAAGCTAGCTGAACTCCTGAAGAATCAAAGCTACAATCCAAAAAAAAGTTATCGGAATCGAGTGAAGGGTTCTAGAAAGAATGTATGTTAAACTTAGGATAAATTTTACCGAGTGTACATAAATTATAGCAATGCAAAGCTACAATCCAAAAAAAAGTTATTTCATTTGAAATATTTCCTTCTTGATTGATTCGAACTTTTATGAATATCTACTTTATTGACTATCAATTTGCATTATTGCCTATATCCTTGAAAATCGATTATAACAACTAGAAGTTATTTTTTGACTTATTCCTAGCCTTCCTCAGAAATTTTAAATTAGTAAATTAGGTATGTATCTCACATGAGTCATCGTTAATTGAAGTCCATCCGTCAATAACTGAAGATGGTGTTGGGGTGGTTTCGAATATTTTGAAATAGTTCTAAAAATTAAAACTTTCTGGACATGTTTTATATAAATCACAACTTACCACCGCTCTCCATAAATCTCAAAATGTTTCAATCAAACCTTGCGAAGGTAAAAAGAAAACGTGTAGAACATAGACAACAAAATATAAACAATTTGTGTAGATAGGACTGGGACCAAAATATTGATATTCTCTGTCGGCGAAAAAATTTCATTGTATATTTAAAAAAATAAACATAAATAAGTCATTTTATTTTCATATTTTTATTTACTAATTAATATCTACAATAGTTAACTGTAATGAAAGTTATTATACAAAATAAAATTTAAAAAAAACTAACATAGATTCCATTAAGTTTACTTTTCGTCTGGTAAGCATTTTTTAGATAGAAAATTATTTGAGTACTTCGCATTAAAAACTTTGTTTGGTAATGTTACCTCTGTTGCACGGCCCAGAATCTAATTTGCGCCTAGACAGGCGCCAAGTATCCCAAACCTTTATCCATTTTTTACTTCTATTACTACACTACTAATACTACCAGATTATCTCAAAAAAACACTGAATATTTTATTAATGTTTTTTTAGGCATAACCCGGCCGATCTATTTAACAATTCTGCAACTTACATATTTTAGTAAAGCATTTTCATAATCAGCGAAATGGTCAAATAATTTTGTTTCTAACAATGAACTAAATCACACGGCAAAATAAACATAGATTCAGTGATTTCGAAATTTTTACACTTTTACACGAACCATATAAGGCTTCATATTTTACAAGCTATTTCTTGAAACAGGCACTTTTACAATTAAATTACTTGACATCACAATGTCATTCGACGTCGTAACAAGAGATTTTTGTCTGGGTAAACCATTCAATTTTACTCTGTATCACTCACGTTCCTTCTACGTACATACTATGAACATTTAATGCTCAAGGGCGGTAAAGTGGCAAACGGATTCCTACTTTGAATCAGTCTGAAAATATCACAGTCTTAATTTATCAGATAGCCAAGTGTATTAAGAAAAAATAGCATACATAGTGTTGCTGAATTTCAAGGCTTTATGGTCTATCTCAAATACATTGCAAAACGTTTTCTAAAATTATTACTACTAAACTAAAACTAGACCATTTACATTTTTGAAAGTTGCTTGCCACAATACAGTCGACAGTGTTCGACATTGCAGTAGATGTTTTCAGGAACGGTCCTCGTTTTAAATCCTGGAATACCTAAAAATAACTATGCGCAGTTTTTATACATAGGTCTATTAATTTTTGTATACTATATGCTAACTGAAACTGGCAAATTTCCTTTTTTTTTTTTCAAATAACGTTTTTACTTATTGGCGAACATTTTTATATTTTAAGGGCAAAATATTTATGAAGTATACACGTTTTGAGTTTTTAGAGTAAGCAATGGTGGAGTGCTGTTTGTCAAACATGGGGATTGATCGAAAAAGGATGACAATAAGTGCATATCCATGGCCACAAATTTTGACACTTTAGAACCCTTAGAAAAGAATCCAATTCCACAACCGAATGTGACTTATAATGATAAGCAATACACTGGTGGTACTGATCACCATGATTGGCTTCTCGAAAACCTTGCACTGCGGTAAAAGGGAAAAATTGGTACGGGTGTCTGGTTACTCGAATTATGGATATAGCAATAATAAATGCCTTTATTATTTATAAAAGTATCAACGACAAAAAATCTATCAAAATTAAATAAAGAACGACCAATTGGTTTTCCGTCAACATCCAAGAGCAATGTGTCGGATGAAGTTAGATTTGATCAAAAAATAACAATGTTTAGAAAGAAGAAAAATCCAACGGCCCGGCCAATACCTGACATGTATTAGTACTGTGTGTAAAAAATCCAA
>MU195005.1:0-15102 GCA_016904865.1 Pissodes strobi | reverse complement strand
GGGGGGGGGGGGGGGGGGGGGGGTAAGAGTCACCATAGTTTTGTATTTTCAGTGGAACTACAAACGCGTACCAAATTTGAAGCCAATGGGATATGTAGAAGTAGCTAAAATTGACTTGCTAGATTTAATCCAAAATCGGCCATTTTGAATTTTCAAAATCTAAAAAAAAATTATATTCCTTGTCCCCAAAATCCCCATATAGCAATTTTAAACGAAATCGGACATACTTTAAGTAGTGCACCCCTTCCCTACCCTTGAAGTCAATCGGTTGTTTAGTCATTTAGAAGTACCATCGCGCCGAAAAAAATCTGGGACAACAAAATTCTCGTGGTTGAATAGCTTCTAGGCTATAAAGAGTATGCAAAATCTATTGAGGATAGGCTATCATTGTTGTCATGGAAGTGAAAAGGTTAAATACCGAAACAATAATACTAGCACCTTTTGTAAAAGTACGAGGAAAAATGAAAATATGTATGTTAATTGTTTTAAAATGTATCAAAAATAAAAACGAGATTTTTTACTATTTGGTATTTACACCGTTATTATCGATTAAGGCTTGCAAACGAAGTGGCATACTTAAAACTAGGTTATATTATATTATATTATATTTGTTTTGACACATCCGTCAGTCACATAATTAAATCAAACTGATACCTTCAAAACAAGCTAATAGTCCGGCAGATTAAACTACATTTTGCTGTCCCAGTTTTTTTTTCGGCACGATGGTACTTCTAATTTCAGCTTGCAAGATTTGATTACAGACAGACGGACCCACAGGTAAAAGTAAATAAAATTTTGTATAATATGGCGTTTTTTTTATATAGTATATAAATTCTTGGAAAATTACTTTAAATAACTTTCAATATAATAATTTCTATTAATTTTATTGTACATATAAAAAAATACCTCCCGCTTAAGAAATTATGCATTTATTTAACTGCCTGCAGAAACGAGGCTAAAATCAAGTAATACGTTAACTTGGCAACGTCGTTCTCCATAAGCTCCACACTAACTTTTGAGCGTTTGCACTGCCCAAATTAAAGATGTGCATTTAGAAACTGAAACTTTCATGGGAAGGTTTTCATTGAATTCAGTGAATTCATTGCGCTCAAATTTGGGGTATACCTATACCTATAGTATTAATTGGGGGTACAGTTATAGCACAATATAAGAAATAATACAAACACATTAATAGAACCATTAGGAAATGTTCTTTTCACCCTTTCCTTACCTAACGATACTCCACTGGCGAGTCTTGGGACAAAATATTACAAACGGAAAACGCTGAACATTGTTGCCATTCAGAGCCGAAATATACCTTTGTCTCTCCCAACCATAGTCATTTTCAATAATATTGCAAACAATAACAGATCGCCTTTCCAGGAGTTTTATGAATGAAGTATTGGGTCTCTTGTTTTTCTACGTCTGTGCTTGATCCAAATTTTTCGTCAGTGAAATTTTTTAAGGACAGTTCCGACAACAATCCATTTCCAAGTTACATGGTGTTAAAGAAAATGTTTTCTTTGAAATTTTTCTGGATATCAACTTGCCATCAGATTACTTATTTATTAAAAGCATGCAAATTTTGTGAGCCACTTTAAAATGTTTACAAAAGATAACAATGACAAATGCCACAAAACAATGCATCTTATTCAGTCAGACCTCACCTGCATTACGCCTCCCACTTGTAAAACCACCTGCATTTCAAAACATATTAATTGGAATATCTTTATTAAAATTAATTTGAACGGGAAGAACTAAACTTTACTAAAGTAGGTATAATAGAATGCAGGTTTCGGAGGTGTGTAGCATTTTCAAAGCGATGACATAACATTTTGCTCGATCTGTATTTTAAGGTTTATACAGATTTTGCTCCGAGAATATCGTGATTGATCTATCTGACCCCAAAGTTTCGTACATTACGCCCACTGTTTTTAATCGATTGTAATGAATCTTTTTGAAGTTTTCGATTTCGATCAATTTAATTGAAACTAGTAGGAGCCAATGCTGATGTTTCGAAACGAGTACTGTAATTGTTTGCCGGACGAGTGGCGTACAAAGTTTTATCTCATACTGTTTAAAGAAAAAAAAAACTACAAAGAAAAATTTATGAAAATTTATGTATGTTGGCTGGCACTTGTCCATGGACACCAGTTCCTTGTTGTCACATTGTTTTTGTTTCATTGACATTCATAGATCAAAATGAACTTTAATTAATTTATTTGGGAACCGTAATAGTTATTTATCTAACAAGTGCGGAAAATGGTAATTTTCCACACTCAACAACAGTTGGGCGGAAAACGCTTTTTGCACCCGTTAGGTATATAACAGAAATAGGGCAATTGTGTTCCCTTTCCATGGTGATTCTCACTAAGAGTACCTCATCTGGCTTCAGTGCTTTGATAAAAGCAAGTAGTCTGGATGGTTCTATGGATGGAAGTTCCTTCTGTTCGACGATGCAGCACTCGAAGCAGGCCACTGTTCGCGACCGCCTCGCAGTCCGTGAGAAGGTGTTCAGGGGTTTCCTCCCCCTCCTTTCAGAATCGGCAACTGTCCTCGTTTTCAATTCTTATTCTCTTCATGTGCCTTCTCAACCACAAGAGTCTAGGGAGCAGACAAATTGCCCTCCGCTCGTTACCGGGGCTCAAGAAAAGGAAACTAATCAGGTGCTAACCAAACCTAACCCAAGACATACCCAAAATCAAGAAAAAAACTGTTTGCTAACTAAAACTAACCCAAGACATAGCTCCGTCTCTCTGTTCCCTAGACTCTTTTTTTTTCAACCGGCGGCAGTGGCCCGTAAGAAAGCCGATGAGGATGCGGAGATTGTTCTTACTCAGTATTATAAGGTGTTTTGATCTTCCTGAGTGAGGGGGCCCTAGAAACATCTTTAATTGCCTTAACCCTGGAAGGCGTTCCCATAGATTGATACATTTGGTTCGCTCTTCTTTCCTGAATTCTTCCTTGTAAGGTGTGCGTCCCTATACCACAGAACGATTCCGATCCTAAAAGCGGATTTTGTGCTCCTACTTTTGCCAATTGGTCAGCTTTTTCGTTGCCTTCTATCCCATCGTGTCCTGGTATCCATTGAAGGGATAATTTGTTATTCTTGTCTAGTTCATTTAGCCTATCTATAGGCATTCCCATATCATTCTGGAGCTCAACCCTTTGATGGCTGCTTGACTGTCTGAGAAGATGACAATCTATTTCTTCCTATAATTTCTGTCGAGGCTGAACTGCGCACATCTTACTATGGCGTTAATTTCCGCCTGGAATATGCCCGGGTGTTTTCCCATTGCTTCGGAGAATTTGGTTCCTGGCCCAAATACTCCGGCTCCGGTCCCCCTGGTTCAGTTCTTGCCTGTGAGAATGCCCTTTTCCATTCTTCTCTACTTCTTATCACGACCGTAAAGCATTTTTCAAAATTGTATTTTTTGACTATATCGTCCCATTCATTTATTGAAGGGCGAATATGAAACAACAGTATTCTTAGATTCAAAACGAGAGCTTGACACTGTAGATCACAAAGTCTTATTGTGTAAGTTGGAGGCTATGGATGTACGTGGTGTTGTTAATAACTTTGAAGTACTGCAGGGGAGTATTCTCGGACCGCTGTTGTTTTTGGGTTACACTAATTACATATTTTGTGCATGTCATTGTGACTTTATAAACCTTTTTGCAGACGATAAATCGTCCTCAATATCTGGGAGAGATCCAGGTGAAACAATTGAAAGAACGAGTGTGTGTCTTGATGAAAGCATGAATATTAATAGAATTAAATTTAACGTATCTAAAACAACGGCAACTGTTTTTGCGTCATCATATAGATTTGAATGACTTTCACCTGCTTATTGATGGAGATAGAGTTGAATTTGTGGATGAATTTAAGTACTTGAGGTTGATGCTTAATAATGGGTTATCATTTGTAGTGAAAGTGCGGCAACGTTACTGTGCGGCAAGGTAATTTTGATAATTTTGCCAGGCAAATTTCCTTACCAATAATTTTGAAAAACGTTTAAACTAAATGCATTCATAAACGCGAACTTGATTATAAGCAAAATATAAATTAACCACTTATTTCTAAATTTAATTGAATGAAATAAAAAAACTGGAGTATACCAAGCTGAAAATAAAATTAACTAAGATCGATTGGTTTTAGTACAGGGTTTCCCATATATTATATATAAGAAATAACGAAAAAGACTAAATAAATATAGTAAGCACGGCAAAGCTATCAAAAAATATCAAGTTGTATTTTTAAATGGATCGCCCTGTAATACGGTTCCTTTATTGAATAGTCTATTTGTTACTGATTCCGAATATACCAGTTTTGATACTTTTATCGTTAAAACTAAGAGATATGAGAAAAACGGTTTCATAAAATTAACGTCTTAGAAAAAGAACCGTAAAAAATGTTGCGTTCGTCGAAAATAAAATATGACATTGATTTTATGGCGCAGTCTTTGTCATTTTCACAGTTAGTTTTGAAGTTTGAGAAGTCAAACCTGGTATATTCGTTACTATATTATGGGTACAGTTATAAGAAATATTTTTAGCAATAAAGGTTCGCCCTACTTATATAATAACGTTCCTAGGAGAAAATATGTTCGTTGTTTGAATTCGAAGACATTTGTTTTTTATATGTCTTTGTTTGAATTTGAGAGGCAATTATTTCCTCCTACACCCTCACAAAACAGCTAAATTTGGGTATTGTTTAAATTAGTTATTTTTCTTTATTTAACCTATGTTATATTTGCTTTTATTAGTTAAGTGTAGTCAGTTTAGGAAGTGGAAAAACCAAGTGGAACTTCGCCTTGGCTCTGTAATTTTTGTTACTCCCAATAAATATTTTTCTATTCTATTCTAATGTACTATCCGATAAATGAACCATATACAGAGCGATAAATTTAAAAACGCATAAGCTGATATTTTTTTACAAATTTATTAAAATAAGCGGCAAAATATACGGGAGGGAAATTCTGCACAAATTCTAACTTTATTTCAATACTAAACTTTTTTTATAGTTTAACATTTAATTAGAATAGATTTCAATTTAATTTTTGCTTGATTAAATATTGATTTTGTTCCTTTAAGAATTTTCATTTGTTAAATGCGGGATTGATGCCGCGTCAGGATAGACGCCTCAACTCGCCTCTAGCGAACACGGTTATAAAACTTAATGACTGTTGAGTGGGCGGGACTTGTTTACTATTTTCGAATGTCTAATATTTCACTTCACGCATGGCCCTCCGCTCGCTTCGTTCGCTCCGGGGGCGCAACTAAGCAAAACTAACCCAAGTTTTCAAACAGAAACAAACAGAATCTAAAATAAACATTAAGAAAACATGTATTGCCACGGGAATCGAACCCGGGGCATCGTATTACAAGCACAGCATCTAACCACTGGACCACTAGGCCTGTTAGAAGTAATCCACTGGACCGTGAAGAGATTATTTGCCTTTTCGACTGAACAGTGCGCACTTAAGTCCCGCCCACCCAATTCTCATTTTGGTTTATAACCGTGTTCGCTAGAGGCGAGTGACGCCGCATACCTGGTAACTTACATATTTACCACTAGATGTCGATACAATAATAACAATTAGTTCTCCAGTTAATCATCAGTAAATATGCTTTGATGGAATTTTATAATATTTAGTAATTTCTGTGAGACTTTACGAGTCTTGTCTCAAGGGCCAGACAACATAACCTAATTTTGCATTTCACGTGCATGAAAAATGTATGCTGCGTCTCTTCCAGCAGAAAGGAGAGTTGCCACACGATGAATTGGGATAGATGTCGCATCGATTTTTATATCTTTTTTTGCAAATGACGCTAGCAAATCTTTTTTCAAGTCATGCCACGCAAATACCAACGTAAAGCAGCGTTGCTCCAAAAAGATCGTGTTGGACTGAAGCACAGTTACTGGAAGCAGTTGAAAAAGTACAAGCAGGTGAAATCAGTGAAAGAGAAGCTCAGAGAATGGTAACTGGAAAGTTGACGAAAGGTATAGTCTTGGGCTCGAAGGTACTTTAACTTTAGCTAGGTATATATATTTGTATATTTTAGGTGTTTTGGGCTCTGTTAATGAAAAAAAGACTCGTTCTGCACATTAGCCGGTTGTCAGCCGCGGGTTTTTCACCAGAGAGAAGGACAGTACGAAAACTTGCGTATCAGTTCGCTGAAAAGTTAAATATTAAACATAAAGTTTCCGAAGCAGAAGAGGAAGCAGGTTCTGCGTGGTTGAAATCCTTTTTAGAGAGAACTTCTGAATTGTCAACAAGGCAAGCCAAAGGCCTTTCGTTATGTATAGAGCTGATGGTATGAATAGAGAAGATGTTTTTGAGTTGCTAGAGAAGGTAATGACAGAACATACTTTGTTGGATAAACCGTCCCACTTTTATAATATGGATGAAACTGAGGTCCAACTTATAAACAAACCAGGCAAAGTGGTTACAAAAAAGGGAGCAGAAAATGTTATCCTCACCTCGAAGGAAAAAGGAGAAAATGTTACCGTTATTGCATGCTGCAGTGCCGATGGAAAATATATTCTTCCAACATTTAATATTCAAGGGTGTTAATAATAAAAGGAATTTTCAGATAGACTACCAGTAGAATCAAAGGTTTTTATAAATAAAAAATCCTCTTTACTTAATTCAGAGTTATTTCTACGGTGGCTACAAACCTTCGGGAAAATGCTTATTAATTCTTGAGGGTCACACATCTCACAGTTCGGATATTGAAATGCTTAAACTAGCTGATGATCACAACATTATTACTCTTTGTCTCCCAATCATTGTACCCAAGCCTTATAACCACTTGATAGAAGTTTTTTTCGTCCATTTACATTTACAATTTACTTCAATCAAGAAGCCCAATTATTGTGGATGAAAGCTAACAGTAGTAGAAATATTACGAGGTACCAAGCTGGAGGATTGAGTGGAAAAGCGTGGTTACGGACCGCTTCTGTAGACATTGCTGTCAATGGCTTTAAAACCATCTGAATACATCCTCCAGATCCAAACGCAATACCAATTTTTTTCAATGCTTGAATCAAATGACGAGACTTTAGGCATTGTCCGAGTTACTCCAAGCAAAAATATTCTCATTGAACGAAACTCAAAGAGTTGATGATTCTGATTTCACACCCACCAAATTGTTGTTTGAAGCTTCTTCAAGTCCTAAAGTATCAATAACATTCAATAAACGGAAAAAAAATGCGCCATTGTGTTAAATTCGGAGCAAAATACTGAATTTGAGAAAAATAATTTGTCAAAAGGAAAAACGATTCCTAATAAAATTGCAGTAAAGAAGAGTATCATCAAAAAGACTGATGATTTCTGCAGGAAATATGACACATCATCTTTCAAGCCCAGATTCAAATCCTGCTACCAAGATGAAAGGCGTTCCCGCCAGTACAAAGAAAACAGAAAAGTTATCAGCATTAAAAAAGACTAGAGTGACAGCAGCGAAGAACCCCTTGCCAAAAAATCCAATAATAAAGTAACAGAATAAGAATATTTTTACTTGGAGTGCTAGGAGTCGTATGAAAAAACGACACGCAAAAAAGACTGCATGGATACAATGTATTAACTGCTTATTTTGGCTTCATGATTTTTTTGCACTATGTATGGAAATATGTGCAATGCATGTTCCAGGGAAAATCTTCGACAAAAAAATCAAAAAATATCAAAATAGCAACTGCCGCATCTATCCGTTTTCGATGCAGAGGCAGCGGCGCGGCGCCGGCCGGGGCCTCTCACTCGAAGCAGAAGGTACGCCTGTTTGCAACCTCTCAGAAAAAAATGTAAGTGCTATTTTATAATATTTACCTGTTTTATTATTTCATATTATTAAAAAATAATGTACTTCCTATGATTTCCGTAAACATAAAGTTCAAACAGGCAATATTGTCAAAAATAGACTTTTTTCTCAAATTAGGTATGCGGCTTCTATCCGGCATTTACCCTATTTATTATTTGTTTAAATACTGTTACATAACATAACAAATTTGTTGTTTAGATTAAAAAAAAATAATAATAACCCTGACAATACTTAGAGAAAATATTTTTAAACATATTTAAAAAAAGAACAAAAATACTAAAATATAATATTATGTCCTAAATATTCCCAAAATTACTGGTAAATTACCAGTGAGAAAAAACAAATGAAAATCACCGATAAACTTCAATCACTAATCATTTTAAGGCTCATTTTAAATACATGACAAATAAGATAGCAAAAAAGTTTTGCTTTTTCTCAACAATATGACCAGATATTGTTTACCTATGTAAGAGATTAAGGATTATAACAATATTGTTCAGCCTCATTTTGATTACTGCGGTGGCATCATTTATTCTTTTAACAAGGGTCAAACAGATATTGCAGAATCAAGAAATGCGTATAACACTTAAGTACAATCGATATGCGAATATATCTGTGATGTTGAATGTTTTTCAGTGGCTATCAGTGGAAGATGGACTATATACAATAATATTTATATCTATTCAAACTTAAATAATCCTATTTTGATGAATTGTGCAACATGATGTTCGTAACCATTTAACCAGAAGTCTTACTAATCGCAATTTTCATTTTTCTGGATGCAATCAATCAATATCATTTTTTTTTCAACATTACATGACATGTGAGGCCGAGGCCATCGCTGTTTAACGTTTGAACATTTGCGGATGTTTATAGTCCATAACGCAGTACAGACTTTCTCACATCACTCGCGTTTACAAACACCTACGTACGTAGGGGGCTGGTGTCAACCCTGTCAGCAATGGCAAGTGGCAATTTGGTTGAGATATCAAGTTACATAGGCAAGCCTTTCAACTGTGCTTTGGTGAGAGATTACCAAATGGTATATTAGCCGAGTTTAAATGTTTAAGAGAGTGTTTTCAGTGCAAATGTAGGGAAAATCGTGAAAAACCCTACTTCTCGTTGGACAGTTACAACATAAAGTATGTACAATATTTACAATATGGTACAATAAAGAGGCTATTTACATATGTACAAGGTATTTGGAATGTAACTTTGTGTGTAACTTGCTCAGGGAAGGGAGTGACGTCTGGCGACTCTCCATAGACGCTCTCTAGGTGGTCCGCGAAGGCCTCCGCTTTCTCACGGTTTTCATAGTAGGTATTACCTTGGAAATGAATTTCCGGGTAATTCACGGGGCCTCCTCGGACTCGCCTAGCGAGCTTCCATATAGAGCCGTCCTCTCGGTTTATTGAGTTAACATACGTCATCCATTTGCTATTACGAAAGTCGCGGATTTGCATCCGTATCTCCTCTGTCAACGCTGAGATACGAAGTCTATCGACTCGAGCTCTATTTCTCTGCCATCTCCTTCGAATACGGTTTCGGAAGGAGATTAGGTTTAGGATAGGATCAGGGAGGTGTTCTGTGAATGCTTGCTTTTCGACAAGCGGACACATGGCGTCTCTGACGTGCTGGATGTTGTTGACAAGGGTTCGGACTTCATTTTCAAGTTCAGGGATGCCATCTATTTGCCTCGGAATAACTGTAGCCTCGTTCATCCTTCGTATGAACTCCTGCCAATCTAGATTTCGGTATGATCGCACGGTTTCACGCGTAGGCGGTGGGCCACCTCGCAACCCAATCTCTATTGGCAGGTGATCAGAATTTAGGATATTCAACTCTCGAAGCTGCGTGTAACCAGCTACTCTCCGGGAAATAGCGACATCCAAGAACGAGGAGGTAAGATAATTTGCCGCGTAGTGGGTAGGATTGGGAATTCGGTGAAATACAAAGTCCGGGTAGTCTTCTAGAATCCCATGTAATAAGCGACCCTTCCTGTGTGTTCTGCCGCCCCAGTTGACGTGCAGGGCATTTAAGTCCCATAACAGGATGGTTCGCTTATTCGCAGGCAGAAGATTCAAGAAGACATCTTCAGTCAGGTGAAGACGCGGATGTGCGTACCCGCCTATCACCCGCAGGCCACTTGCCAGCTCGGCGGCTACGTGTTCAATGCTGGAGCGCAGGTTTACAACTCGCTTATATATTAGGGGCCTACGGATGAGACAGGCCACGCCTCCTCCTCGTAAATCGGGGCGGTCCCACCTCTCAACTTTCCAACGTGTAAATTTTAATGTAAAATCTGGCTCGAGTTTTGTCTCGAGCAAGAAAATTATATTTGCATTTGTATGGTACAAGTAATGTTTGAATTCGGCAAGCTTGGATCGTAAGCCATTGCAATTTCAGCTTACTATTTTTATGTACATTTTAAATACTGTACTTATTAATCTCTTCAGAGAAGAAGCGCATCGATACCTGGACTATCTGCATTTTGTTTCCTCTGCAGGATTCCAATACCAACGCGTACTCTTCTAAACAGAGAATAAGTTGCTCTATGTTGACCAGATTGTTTATTCTATCGACTATATTATTAAGAGATACTAAATTGTTTGAAATATTATTTACATTTTGATTACTACTTGAATTATTATGAGCATTATGAACATTAGTCTGATTTGACGCCTTGATATTGCCACTAACCTGTCGTAAATTAGTATCCTGTTGTCTAGCGCCCTCGTTCTGCTTTGCTTGGCTGCCTCTGATATGGGGAAAGCTTCTGTCGTAGTCTTGTTCGTCGGCTACGTTTGAATTTCCTCTGTTTTGCCAAGCTGGCCGGGCTGGTGGCGGGGCAGGCTTATACATTTTTTGCTCTTTTGAGGGCTTCGGAGGTTGTAGCTGTTCTATTTTGTAGAGATAGACAGGGCATTCTGTGCTGATTGAGCGATGCTCACCTCCGCAATTGGCACATTTTGCGAAGTCAGCCGTACAATGAATAATTTCATGTGCCCCCGCACATTTGGAGCATGAAATTTGCCTTTTGCAGTACGTTCCTGCATGTCCATGGGCCTGGCATCTCTTGCACTGCATAAGGGGCTTAGTATTGCGTCTGTTTTCCCATGAGATACGGACGCTTAGGATGTTTTTTACTTTTTGGTTTAAAAATTTCAGTGTTATGTTTGCCTCTAGTACTACCAGATATAAAGGTCTCAGAGTCTTCTTCATCTCGAACACTGATTTGCATGGGATGTCATATTCGTCTAGTAGGGCTTGTTTGATTTCCTCCTGAGAGATATGCCCGTCAAGACCTCTGAGAACGTAAGCGTGAGTTTTCTGTGTTTGCTGAGCGTAAGAGTGATACTCAGTATTTTCTCTCTCGAGGTACCTCTTCAGCGTATCCCAATCTTTCTCTGCCTCGCAATATACGATGACAGAGTTCCTTGTATATTTTAGGGCGAACTTCTCAATTTGCATATCTTTGAGGTCTTTCCTAAGGGTGCCGTGATCTACAGGCCTTCCCTTGATTACAATCGGCGGTGGTTGTGTCTTCTTAGTCTTTGGCAGCACTTTTGGTTTCGGTTTAGGTTTTGTCTTCGTTAGTATTTGCCGTTTGATCGGAACATTCGACGAAGCGATGCTGCTTGTTTCTTCGACTTCGGTATCCGATAACGGCTGGAAACTGTTGCTCAGTGGTATTGGGGGTGGCCCTCCCATATCAGGATTTACTACCCTAAAGTTTTTCCTGAAGGGTATAGTCTTAAAAGGCACCATGAAAGTGTCTTTTTCATTTTGCTGTACCAGGAGCACAGGATTCGCTAGAGATGAGGGCGGTTCTATCTCGGTTTTGGCGAGCTGCGCCTCGCTAGGGATGAGTTGCTTAGTAGTACTTTTTATTGTGCTAGATTTTTGTTCAGTTTTTTCTGATAGTTTTTGTTTTTTGCTGCTTGCAGCGACTTCGGGCGAGCTGTTGTTGCTGGTTACAGCGATTTCCGGATCGGGGTTTTTCTTTGTGTTACCAGTGTTCTTTTTCTTGATGGCTCCGGTATCGATTTTGGCCTTCACCTCAGCCTTTCTTTTGGCCTTCGTCCTTAATTTATGGGATTCAATAAGATGCGAAACACCTTTGTTTATTGCTAACATCGAGTTTTTCGACTCTAGACCCTCGGGCTCGAGAAGGGGAGCAAGTATGCTCTCGCATACGTTACAGTTACCGCTATTCACTTTCAGCCTTGAAAATATGTAAATCTTCTTCTTTTCTTCATCTGTGTTGATATTCAAATCGAATGACGATTGAGATGAACAGTCCAAAGAGACTTGAGAAGCCGTGTCTTCGTCCATGGCCTCGTACATGCAGCAATGCTGCCCAGTATTCGGGGATCTGTCCCCGAGTTTTCAATAATGTTCAAGGTAGTTGGCCTTTACTAATCGCATATATCGAGAGAATAAGCAAAAAGTATGTAAATACCGATGGCACGATAAGTCGATAATAAATAAAATATACCGCAGCGATCTTGCACAGGGAACGCCGTACCTGTCTGCTTCCTTCGACGGCTAGAAGCAGAACTATTTCTGGATGTAATCTCGCGAGAACAATGAAACTTTTATTCTTTCGGGGCTTGGACGAATGAACTGGATATGATGTGTCATTAACTACTTTTTTATTTGTGTTGTACTGATTGTAGTTTAATTTAGACTTATTTATATTATATTTACTTCCTTTAATTCTTTTAATACTCTTATATTAGATTGGTTTTGTATTATATTTCAAGTTGACTGATACCTTTCCCAGCTTACGCTTGCTATACTTGACAGATAGCCAGTTTTAACCACATAAGTCCTTCTGAATCTATCTATCCTCCATATCTGTCTTGAGCTGATCGACACATATTGTACCAATTAAATATGTACTAGTGTCAGCGATGGGAAATCCTTTCATAATCTTCTGCTAGAACGACGGCGACGGGGGCTTGCAAAGGACATTATAAATAATAATCAGTTTGGATTCTGTATCAGCAGATCCACTGTCCTCCATTGGATTAACATGCTGGAAGCTTTGGAGAAAAGTGTAATCGAGTGGACGAAATTTACACCGATTTCTCAGAGGCATCCGATTAAGTAAACGCCATGGATTTGCAACTCTCTCGAGAGCTGGTTAGATAGTTGGAACACAGGCTGTCAACATGGTTTTTGACGATGATTTGAAGCTGTACATGGTTGATGCCACTTGATCGATGTGCATGGAAAACGGCGTTTTTTTTATCTAAGTCCGAAATACTATGTGGTAAAATTGGGTGGTGTGGTCATGTTCTAATATGTTTCACTACCCAGCCACCCATCAGACATATTTAATTATCTCAGTATCTATTTTATTCAGTATTTTTTATTGCGAAACCCTAAACGAATACTGGATTACTGGATTATCAAATTTAATTAAGTTTGAAAGTTTTTCTTTAATATGGTCCCAGACTATCCCGATTTAGTTAATTTTAGTCTATTAAAAGAGGCAAGCATAAGCGATCATCGTAAACAGAAAAACAATTAATAAAAATGATTTAGTTTACAAAATAACAAATCCTAAGTAAGTATATATTTTTAGCGCTACTTGGGAAACGCTACCGAAAAGGTGATAAATTAAAGATAATCCCAATTAGGTATTTATACAGGATGATTCATGACATCAAGTTCAATAAAACATACCTGACTCATGTTATAATTAAAACTTTAGATATATCAGGTAATAAACTAAATAGAAATAGGACCCGTCAAAATTAGATTCTTTATCACTAGGCGAGCTACACTTAACAAGAAGTATGTAAGTTCTATGGAAACGTTTGGATTTGATTGTTCTCTGTTCTGTATAGGTACATTAAAGCCGGGTCGCATATTTGTAAACTGCAGACGCGATAGGACCTCGCCATAGGGTGAATCTAATATAAATGTAGTTGCTTTTCATGCGTTGGGTTAGTTTTTGTTGGTTCCCCTCCGGAGCGAGCGAAGCGAGCGGAGGGCCAGGCATGAAGTGTTCATATATTTGAAGACGAAACGTAACGGGGGTATTATTTTTTTATATTACAGTCGCCCTAAGGCAGAACATTATGCGTTTGCAGTTTACGTATATGCAGCTGGGTCCGGCCGGATGTAAGATAACGTGTTATGTAACATGTAATATAACGCGAATCCTCCTTTTGGACGCCACCGTGAGTGTTACGTGTAACACAGTGATCCGACCGGTGACGGTTTTTTACACGAACACAAAGGGATTCGCATTGAGATTCAGTATTCAGTGTAAGTTTTTTGGAGGTTGTTCACGTTCGTAGAAAAAAATGGAGCGAACAGCTACTAAACAGCTTGTGAACTGAGGGAAAGTCTCTTGAGTTAATAGATTTATATAGAGACAATGCAGTATTATGGAATCCGAAAGACCCTAAATATATTTAAAATACCATTAAAAATGATGCATGGCATGGAAATTAGCGATCACTTGTATTGGAGCCGGAAACATGCAAAAATAAAATAGTCAGCTTATTAGTATCGTTTCGCAGAGAGAAGGCTAAACTTAAAAAAATATATGAAGGTACTAAGAAAGGTATGTTTATTTCTATATTATTATTATTATTATTATTATTATTATTATTATTTATTTATACTTATTAATTCACAGTAAGGTCTTGCCGGTGTGGTCCTCTTACAAATGGGACACAGCACAGCAGCGGATTCCTTATACCAAAATATTAATAAACTTAATTCGTCCAAAAGTTGATAATAATATGTATGTATGTATAGGAGATACAGGGTGTTAAATAAAAATATTAATTCGATTTTTTTTCAATAATTCATTATGTTTTTGACATGTTGTATTAAAAATTTACATGAGCGTTTTTTTGGGACGCAAAATAATAAATGACTGGTAATAAGTTTATTTAAGCAGATTTATTTTTTAAATATTATTTTATTTTTGTTTTGTATAAGAATGTCATAGTTTTTGTTGCTCTTTTTTTATTTACTTTGTAAGTATGTTTTGTGTTTTTTGTTATTTAGGTTTGCTACGGTTCGGTTTTTTTGTACAGGGTGGTCCAACGGGGACTGAACAGGAGCTTATTTTTGACCTTCCCTGTATGTTTAAATCAAACCAAGATAGCCTTTCGATGTACTTTTTATGCTAAATTTAAAAATTGAACAAACAAAAAATTGAACCAAAACAAAATATTTACGCCATGGATGAACTGTTTTTGAAATAGAATACCCTGTATATTACTACATTTTTGGACTCTAGAGAAATCTAAA
>MU195004.1:0-12302 GCA_016904865.1 Pissodes strobi | reverse complement strand
AGTTTTAAGCCTTCACAATGGAAAGTTAATTTTAATGTTGTTCCCGATCTTTATCAACCTTAAATGCCCCCCTTATTGCTGGAGCTTATTTTTATCTTAAATTAATTATCTGAGTTGTTCGCTCCTAACAAAAGAGTGTGCTAATCTTAATTTCACCATCTGATAAATTTTTAGGGTGCGCTTTTCAAGGAAAAAGCAAAGTCAGAGACTGACATAGGTATATTATATTTTTACAGCTGTGTGTTTACACTCTCGTGGCATTTCTTTTAGGTTTCCTTTTATAATATCGCATAATATTGCCTATAAAATAAATGAAAAAAAAAACCTTTAAGGCTTGAAAATTGCAACGCCTGTTTCTGAAAGTTTCATTTTAAGGTTGAGTGACGGACCGACCTAATGAGTATGTCAATACGTGCGAATGAAGGCATTGAAATAGGTTTAATACATTTTCTTGATAAGCCACGCTGTGATCGGAATTAGAAGCTTTATAATGGGATCTTGATTATTATAATATTATGAGAAATGGGAAGGGAGTGGGGCGCGTGTGTGGGTTAGTTTGGGTTGGGAGCGGTTTCGTGGGTGCATGTTATTAAATTAAGAAAGCTGTTTTATAATTTACCAGCTAAGACAAATTATTGTACTCTTTTAAAAGTAACTTTTGTTACCTTTTTAAAACTTGCGTGATTTTCTAGTTTTATACTGTCTATTTCATTGAGATATTTTAAATATTGTTTATGTCCTAATTTCTTTTCATCTTTTATAGATTACGCTCATAACAATTTTAACCCGGCGTTTCATATCAAGGCCATCATCAGATATTCAAAAGATTTAAATATGGAACTAGACTTTTTATTTTTATTGTCAGAAGCACTCCAAAAGTAAATAAACACTTTCCGATAAATCTGTTAAACCAGTGCCATTTAATCTTTTTTGAGACGCCGATTGGCTTTTATTTTCCATGCACCTTACTTATTACACTAAAAACTTATTAATAGCTAGTTACAAATTCATTAAACGATACACTAAGGGTTTTTGTAAGCGAGTTGAACACAATCATATTTTGAAAATATGAAATATGTATCTTTTTGGTTTGTTCGATAATATGAAAAAAAAGGAGTTTGTACTATGATTACACTCATTAAAGTTCAACCGCAATATTATCTAGAAATCAAAAGATTCTTCAAAAATTCGTTTGTTCTGTTAAGAAATACTTTCCTGTCCTATAGAGGTAATGTCGAATCAGATGTTGACGAACTCTACTATCTGGTTTTATTGTAAAACTTTTCATTCTCTCATACCCTAGAGGATCCAAATAAGAGTCACAATGCTTTATATAATTATTCTTACAAAAAATATGGAAAATCTAAAATGAAAAATTAGCTTGGATATTAAGGAAGATGTTATATATGTTCAAAACACAACTGAACATCAAATAAAAAAGTAATATAATAATTTTTTTTCTGGAGAAAAACACAGGTGCTTTTGGTTGATAACATTATTAACTGAATCAGAGTACAACAAATACTATTATGGAATTTTAATGGCAATAACTCAGAGCTACAGCCTTGATCGGTAAAAAGTATCTAAATTTAGCGCTTAGTATAAAAATGTCACCTGGAACACTTTATCTCCATCCATTAGAGGCAGGACAAAAACCATAAACAGTTTCTCCACGCTTTCACCGCTTGCAAGACTTTTTCAAACCATTTTTATATCCGAAATCTGTGCAATTTAAGCGAAGATTAATGTTTTTTAAACGCCGGTTAATTAACCCAAACAATTACCCCGTCTTAACGGCGCCGAGCCACGAAAAAAGGAAGTAAAACCGAATTCGTTTTGCGGGCGAAACAAATATTATTTTTCGCTTTACGCCCCTGTAGCCTTTTTCTGAATGAAATGAGAGGAAATGGTGCGGTGAGGCCTTTTTGTTTCCGAGGAATTTCCACTAATTCAGACAATTATATGAGTTATAAAAATAAAGTAATTTGAGAACAAAATCATCAGCTTTATGACTTCTAAGTGCGTGTTTCAATTCTTATAACATTGACTGTCGACATACAGTGCGGTTGCTTCAACTCTGGTCATTTTTAAACGCTTACGTTAAGTCAAATTCGGTCAGCTTAATTAGAATCCTAAAGTATCTACGAAGATAACTGGAAAATGTTAATTTTTGGTAAAAATCATCTTTCAATGTACCCTGGATGTACACACCTATCATGCTAGACGAGACTTCAAAACAAATGTCAAGCTTCTTGATTTTTTTAACAACCATTTTGCACTTTCGTGTGACTGGAGCCACAGGGCAAAGATACCAAGGGCTATATTTGCGATTTATTTTTACAAAAAAGAGTATTTCTTTTATTTTAAAGCTTCTTTTAAGTGTTACTGAATAAACGTTTCTTTCTATAAATTATACATTCTTAATATTTAGAGAAAAAATAAATGAATAAGACCGTAACTCCCATTACCCTATTTCCAGATGGAAATAAAAGCTCAATAAACATTTGAGTTGTTTGCTTGAAAAAAAATATTTCTATTGCAATCTACTAAAAGGCATAAGCTACTAAATAAATATCACCCTGTCCTAAGTTTGAACTTGAACATGGAAATTGTTATATAAACATTAAAGGCAAACTATAAGCAACGCGAGTTGTAGTCAACAGGAGCGATTATGAACCTTAAGCGAGCAATGGTCATCACTTTTTTTAATATAAATACGCTACCGATCCTTCAGTTCGACAGGCTTTTGTCTCACCTTAAACCAGCTCCCAGGTTAGCTACATAGTTGCCTTCGGGTTCTATCCGCTTCTAGGTTAGCTACATAGCTGCCTTCAGGTTCTAATCCTCTATTCCTGACCCGAACCTAGTACCGGTTAGCCACACGGCTACTGAGTCTAGAGGTTTCACAACCGCAGCAGTAAAAATCAGACAGAGTTCTGAGAAAGATAAGTGTCTAAGCAGAGTCTGTTAAATAAACTGCTCGTCAAAAAAAACGACGCACCTAGTTTTTTGGACAATATTTGAAAGTTCGTTATTGGAAACCTACTCAACCGATTTTAAAAAACTTTGGAAATTCTGAATAGTTGATTCTTTGGCTCTTACGTCTAATTTTTGTAATAAGATATTTTGCACCTAACATATACTACAGGGTGTTAAAGAAAGAGATGTTTTTTTTATAAAAATTCAAGTTATCCCCATTCATGGGGTAGTTGAGATTGATAGTCGTAATACCTCTCTTTACTTACAGTTAGGTAATACCTCGGGACGTATTTGAGATTTTGTGGATATCTTGGCTAACTACGATTATATGGCAATTTTTCGAAAATTGTCGTTATTTTCCAGTTTAGTCCCAATAATGAACAAAATACGGAGGTATCCATGAATTGTGAACACGACGTCTTACGGTAGGTCATATGCTACCAGTTTATGTACGTTACGTGATCCATAAAACCAGAAAGTTCAGATTAAGGGATATGTTTTACACAAAATATTGCACGAATATTACTAAATGGTTCCTAGGATACCTAAGAATTGAAATGATAGGTGGGTACTTAAATAGGATCCTCTGTTAAAAAATGAATTCTTTTATTACTTTTTCAATCACCCTGTATATTCGAAGGTAATGTGTGTAATTTGAACGGTTGTAAGAGACAAAAACTCGTTTGCATATTTATGGTAACGTTACACGAAGTAATATCCTTATTTTACCATATTTTGACAACTGACTGATTTATCACCAAAAATCAAAAACCGTTTCGAGAAAATACCCCATTCTTAATAATCGATGGTATTAAGGTCGCATTTTAAGTTTACAAGTATAATTTTCTTTGGTTTAAATTTCTATTTTGAATTTTCAAAAAAAAATTATTTTGTGCAAAACATATCCCATAATTTGAACTTTCTGGTTTACTGGATCACGTAACGTACATAAACTGCTAGCATATGACCTACCGTAAGACGCCGTGTTCACAATTCGTCGATACCTTCCGTAGTTTGCTCATTATTGGGACTAAACTGGAAAATATCGACGATTTTCGAATAATTGCCATATAATCGTAGTTAGCCAAGATATCCACAAAATCTCAAAAACGTCCCGAGGTATTACCTAACTGTAAGTAAAGAGAGGTATTACGACTATCAAACTCAACTACCCCATAAATGGGGATAACTTGAAGTTTTGTAAAAATAACATCTCTTTTTTTAACACCCTGTAGTATATGTTAGGTGCAAATTATCTTATTCCAAAAATTAGACATAAGAACCAAAGAATTAACTATTCAGAATTTGCAAAGTTTTTTAAAATCGGTTCAGTAGGTTTCCAATAACGAGCTTTCAAATATTGTCCAAAAAACTAGGTGCGTCGTTTTTTTTGACGAGCAGTTTAGTTAAAAAGTTTAGTGAAATATTCAAGTGCTTTTTCACCTTAAATAAAACTCAACATAAAACTCTTAAGAAAAACTATAATTATTATAAGACAGTGACCTAACAATTACAAAACATACCTCAAATCGAGAAAACATGCGCGCCTTAGTAATCGGGTATAATAGAATGATAGGTAAAAAAAAACAATAAAATTATAATTAAAAAATTCAAATCACGCGCCTGTAATCTTTCGCGCAGTGTCAGTTAAACTTAATAATTGTTGTCAATATACTCATTAAAACTACTAAAACTGAAAAAAAAATTATTTACAATATAAGGCAAATTTAAATCACGCGGGCAGCGCGTTATATAATTTATCCATCTCAGAATGCAAGTCGCCATCTGGCGGCGGACGCTAAAAGCCGCAAGTTCTTTGAATCCCAGTGTCGCCGCTAGTTGGGAAAGATTAGGAATAGAACTGCATGGGGGCGACCAAGGCCAGGTCCGTATCTGCAAGGAAAAAGATACAAAAATAAATTAGCAGCTGATTCATAAGAAATCAGTGAGATATTAAAATGGTGCAATACAACAGATTTGTATAGGATAAAATAAAGGCAGCGATGGAGCAAGAAGCAGGAGAAACAATTGAAGATAACGAGGATAAGGAAAATAAAATTATATATCGAACAAGTACTCAAGTAAAAGAAGAAACTAACGAGAAAGTAAGAAGAATCTAAAGCAAACACAAGAATTAGGTGGGATAAAACCCTCAATGAAAATAAAAGTTGTATATAGTGAAACAGAGAGCAACTCAACATAAATAATCATAATATAGACCCAAGTGTTAATAAGACAAGTATATAGATAAAAATACTTAGGAGGTTAGGGAACTGTATGTGTAAAAATAGACAATACACATAGTATAGTACATAGAAGGAGTTATGAAGACAAATGAAACTAAAATAAGTCGTGTTAAGCGTTAAAGTATAGGAGGGTGAATGTTATAAAATAAAGAGTTAAAGCAGGTGTGAAGATATATAGAAGTGTTTATGTAATTGAGCATAAGGAAGTCTAGGCTAAAATTTTGATACCGTGGTTGCTCAGAAAGGGCATGGTTCCCGGGTAAAATGTTATATAAGCAAGAAGTGTTTATGTAATTGAGCATATGGACTGAAATAGCTGACTGACATTAAGGAAGTTAAGCAAAAATTTTGGTACCGTAGAGGCTCAGAAAGGACATGGTTCCCAGGTGAAATGTTATATAAGCAAGAAGTGTTTATGTAATTGAGCATATGGACTGAGATAGCTGACTGACATTAAGAAAGTTAAGCAAAAATTTTGGTACCGTAGAGGCTCGGAAAGGGCATGATTCCTAGGTGAAATATTATGTAAACAAGATGTGTCTATGTAAAGCATGACGAATAAAGGAGAAGCATACATAGGTTGAAATAATTGAGGAAATATATAAGCAAAAGTTGTTTGTGTTAAGTGAGAAGAAATATATAAGCAGCAGATGTTTATGTGATAAGGAGAAGCATACATAGATAAATAGATAATAAAATAAATAGTCACATAGTCATGTGCATAGATATACATAGAATAAAGTGAACCATAAGTAAGAAAACTTAAGATATGGAAAGGTAATATAAGAAAATTATAATAGAAGCAAGTGTATATAAAATAGTGTATATATAAGCGATATTACGTAAGTGTATAAAAAAGCAGTAAGAAATTGTAAATAATGTATATATAACTTTACCTTGAGAATATGCTGCATAGGCCGCAATCCAGGACCAGTCAGGACTCATTCCAGCCTACAGAGAACTCAGCCAGGCAGTGGTAGAAGTATCTCCATTCCGCGACTACAGATGCCTAGAAGACAAATAAGTTTAAGAAATTTTAATATGCCGAAGAAAGTTCAATAGCAGTGGAGAACGAGTAAAATGATCTAGCAGATTATTGAAAAATAACTAACCTTAGAGTCTAATCCAGGTCAAATCGAGCCAGCTTACGAATAATTAAGTGTCTAAGATTGTTAATTTCTCGTGCCGATGTCATACTCCAGGTCAACTTGCAAGACTGCAGGCACAAGCCGACCAAAAATGGCACATTTCACAGTGTAATTATGGCCACGTACTCAATATTCATGATAATTTTTCTATTTTTATTCTATTGTTTAGCTCATTTGATGACAATACACGAAAAACAAGTCGCCACTATTTTGCCACACTTTTCAAGGTGAAGAAACCCACCACGACACGACAGACGGCTACGGCGTAGCTACGCAAAGCCGAAAATGACAGCAAGTACCATGACACGAGCACCATCTGCCAGGCTCTGAGTAAACAAGCAATCCGCGAAACAACGCAAACTACTATAGAACGCACAGAAGCAATCCGCCAGGAGTGCCATCTATCAATAACCAGTCCAACAGTTCAGAAAATCCCACCAAGGACAACACGTACCGGATAGACAGCCAACCAGAGAGAAAGCCAGACTAATAACCAATCAGCCAGCCGACAGCCGCATCGCCATCTATCGTGCACTAAGCCAAATAGCTAAAGAGTAACGTATAGTTTTCTTTTATTAAGTAAAACGTTTTATAATAATCGGGAATGTAATTTAAATATCATGATTAAATCATAAAAGTAAAGGCAGAAATATATATTCCTTAAAGCCATGTGCTATGGAGAGTTGCAAAGAATGCAAAGATATTTAATTTCTATAAACAAAGTCAGCATGTTGAGGTACGTCAGCGAGCTTAAATAACTCGACTAAGAGACTATAAAAAGTCAGCAGATTAATTAAATGCTATCAATATTAAAAATATTAATTATTATTTGCATAGACAGGACCGTATTCGAGTGATAAAATGTTAGATGTACAAAATGATTTAATAGGATATAATTAATTAACTTTTTTAATATAATTATAGAATTAACTGCACTAGTGGTAATATAGTTAAATATTAGAAGACAGGACTATCTTTTGAATAACTAGTGTATATGATTCTAGAAAGAAATAAGTTCGTTAAACTATTTGGTAGAATTGTAAATATTACTGAGACAATGTTAAAAATTATGATATTATGATTATGATAAAGGTGATAATCCAAAGATCCACTTTCATGTGGTGGACGCATCCCATGCTGGCTGAATTATTCAATGCAAGCAAGATATCATTGTAATACAAGTATCAGTATTTTATAAAGAGTTGACAAATTGTGTCTAAACGTGGATTGACCAATAGGCGGCTATTGGCCAATCAACGGTAAAAATAGACATTTCAATTTTAATATATAAAATACTTGGTGAATAATACAAATAGCTGTTGTGGAATTCTACATACTACTTGTTCTTTAAATCCAGAATTAAAGTTATAAGATTTCTAAGACAATTTATAAAAATATGTTTCTTTTTTCTTACATGTACCAAGCACCACTAAAAGTGCTTTCTTTATCATCTCTTCTCACCCGTCGTAAATCAGGCCCGGACGCCTTGAACTACACCCCTGCACGCCAAGCAAGGCGTGTCATCACGGATAAAACATACAGTGACCGATTGAGGGAAGCTTTAATTCTAACCAAGAGACCCCGTCATTGTACTAATCGTGACACGACTCTTCTCTGAGACGTTGTAATTCTTTTTATTCGTGACACTATTAAATATTAGAGAAAAATCATTTATAATGATCTATATTCAAAATCTTTAGGATTGACTACTTATTTGGGACGATAACATCCTGAATTATAGAAGCAAAAGAAAATCATGACTCCCATTACCCTATTTCGAGATAGCTCAATAAACATTTGAGTTCTTTGCTTGAAAAAAATATTTCTGTTAAATTTTAAAGAAAAATCATTTATAATGATCTATATTCAAAATCTTTAGGATTGGCTACTTATATGGGACGATAACATACTGAATTATAGGAGCAAAAGAAAATCATGGCTCCAGCGAACTTATTTACCTGGTGCAAGGTCACTTCACTACTATGATCTCTAAAAAAAATGGAAAGCAAAAGTTTGCGAACTAAAATAATAATCCAGGCAATAGAAACCATATGAGGACCTTAGCTTGCAAAATTCATGGTAGTTCTGGAAATAGGCTTACTTTATGTTATTTGGGTCGCTGAATCTAAACGGCTGGTGGCTGGCATTGCGTATCCCAACCTCGTATACCAGCCACACCAAGATCACCCCCAAAAACGCCACCAACACGAACCCGGAAAAACCGACCATCCACCCGAGGGATACCTCTCGGAAGCTGGAGTGAAGAAATAGAGAGACGCAAGGGAAAATTAAAAATCGACAGAACAAGACAAGGCAAAAAACCACTGACAGCTACGACTGCTAGTATAGCTTTTACCAGTGGCCCGGGTATTTCGACCTCGCGGCGACCTTTAGTCTTGCCATCGGACCAAAGGTGACCTCGGAGCGTCAGGCAATGAGCCCTCCATGGCCGTCCCTTCCGATTGACTTGTCCCTCCCGATAACCGGAGCTGATCGGGAGGGAGCGCCGACCCAAGCATCCGGCAGCACCCGTCGCCACTAAGGCCTGTAACACAAAAAAACCCTGGCTGTTGGCCGAGACCAATAATGGGATTACCCCACGACGAGGCTTCCCAGCGATAACCCAACTACCACCCAAAAAGGTAATCCAACCAGAACGAATTAAACCACTGACTCTTACGGGGATGAAAAGGTTCGCACAACGAGAGAAATAAACGGGTTTATATAATGACGAGAACTTCCAGCCATAACCCAGTTAACAACCATAAGGTAATCCAACCAATACATCCAAGATCAGATCGAATCAAACTACCGACCTTTATGGGGACAAAAAGAATAACACCGCTACAGGTAGCCAGTTGAAGATTAGCGCCCAATATAAACGAACGGTTAGAGGTGGACAATCATCATGCTAGGCTGAGACCTCTCGCCACAATGCTCTATTTCGCGCTGGAGCTCATTTCACCCACCAAAACGAGGAAACCTCAACCCGCACAATTCACCATCCAAACCAAGGGAACTAACCAAGTAAAACTTCATTAATAACGAAACAAAAGCGATAAATTTATCAACAGAAACAATGGGATTGACGGCCACTATCGTCACAGCACTCGCAGGACTTTTACCTCTACCAGTACCTCGGTGTAGGGTTATTTTTCCCATCAAGGAGCAGAGACCTCCGATGATCCACATCGTGCGGAAACCTGAAGTCCCTACAACCCTGACTCGCCCTCCCTACAGAGCGGACGGAAGCAAAACTACACTACACAGATGACCCAGACGTAATTAAGTATCCAAGATAAGGTACAATTCGATAGCATATAAACGTAGCAAATTCCAAAGAGAAATTAACACAGCCCTAGGAGTAGATCCAATATATATTGGGAGACGACGCATTGCTCGCCTATTCTTAGGCGTAAAAATGTGTTTGCAGCGATCCAGTGCACCCGCAGTACTGCAAATGCCAAACTGCGCAACTGCAAGGTAAGTCAAGGTAAGAACGATAAGGTTCTAAGTTGCAAAATCCGATGAAAACCGAAATAACCCGAAGGCCAACCAGCTTAGAACTCCTCAAAACGAACCAACAAAAGGTAAATAAGCACGGTAAGGTAAACACTCTAATCTTCTAACAACAAGGAGTGTTACACCAAAAGATACTAAACTAAATGGTAAAGATACTATACGAAGCAGTAAATATACTGCTAAACGAAACGGTAAAGATACTGCTAAACGAAACGGTAAAGATACTAAACGAATAGATACTAAATTTCGCTGAGGACAAAGCTAAGATAAAAACCAATGGTAATTATAACGATAATAACTAACACACACCTATAAATATCAACATAAACAAATCAATACAGTTAGCACATCTTTAAGTCATATAAATCGTTCTGCTTGACTCACAATCAGGAATTTCCTCGTAAAATAACTAGATAGGTTGGTGATTAATCTAAATCTGGAATTCGATGGTAAATAATTTTGAAATGGCCCCACGTTGGGCGCCAAAAATTGCGACGTGCTTCCTGTGTATTTTTTTAAGAGAAAAATATCTTAAGCGCTCGTGGAGCTATGAAGGATTGATGTTCGCTTACCGAATTAGACCAGTTATCAACAGCTACAACAATAACCCGGCAGGTCGGCGTGCAATGCCCCGCAGCAAGCTGTAAAGTGAGCACGCAATTTGCACGCAGCTTAATAATTCGGAGAATAGGTTCGTTAGGCACCACCGAGTTTCTAACAGACCGAACTGGAAATCTCCACGCTATTAGTGGAACCTGCTGCAAGACCTTCACTCTTCAAGGTAAACTTAGTCGGTAGGAAACGCTAAAAGATGCCACCACCTATTCATTAGCATTATGAAGATAAGTAAACGGAAAATCTTGACTGCTGTTGAGCTAAATAAAACACGCCACAAATACGATACTATTCCTTTATTGGAAAAAGAAAAAAAGGCACCAAGATTAGTGATAATAAAGAAATATATGTATATATGTATATGAAGCTACAACCCCGACAATTGTAAGTAGTTTGGGTTATGGAGGGGGGGGGGGGAAGTTACCTAGTCAAATAACAATGAAATTATAACTAACCAAAACTCTATGTAGATAAAAGTAAAATAATTGAATTTATAAATCGGCACCAGTCCAGTGCTCCAGAGGAAAAACTTAACGGTTCTAACCGGGTGGAAGGACCTGCGATGTATGGAGGCAAAAGATCCTTGAAGGAGACAAAACCACGATGGCTTCCCAGTTGGACACGGCAATCGTCCCAAAAATCCTCGTCTAACGAGTTAATTATGCATCATCGGGACTAATACGTACAAAACACAGCAAATAAGGCTGATGCTAAATTATATTGGCAAAATTTGGTAAAATCCCATACGGATTCCTGATAAAAATTCGGATTTAAAACCGATCTTGCCGAAACGAAGCCTGACTGAAAAATGCCTCCTTCTCGGGAACAACCAAGATGGTACGCCCGCAGCAAATTTTCTACCGGGTCACTCCCAAAAATTCTTCAACTCTACAGGCCAATATTATAATAGCGATGAAAACGGGATGTGACAACGTTGGACATTCCTTTGTAGCTAGTACATTTTTTACATGATTTAATACCTGACGACGTCTGAGGTTCATAAAATGGTTTAGGACCACGCCTTTCGGCCACGATTCTGCTGCTAGAAAGATATTTTGAAATTCCATATCAACTCCCACACGAACGCTGCTCTATGTGATCCTTTTTTGTGCGGATTCGTTCACAAATAGAATTTATTTTCATGTTTGTTTTTATGCAAATCGATACGGTTTCTGGAGTTGTTGATGGAGATATACCAGACACAAAGAACCAGGATTTTCTGGTGGCTACCTGTAGGCTGCTCTCCGCTATGTTCTTTTCTCCTCTTACCGGAGCAGGTCTAGGAATTTTAGGGTAATTTTCCCGTGGCTTTCGTCCCTTTTTATAATGAACTTCGGTCCACAACCCTTCTTTTTCTTTGTTGACATTTATATTTTTGAGGGTATCTACTAAGTCTTCTCCCTTACTCCTTTCGAAGTTTTGTCCAGTTTCGCGAATTGGTCCATTTGCCTCGTGATTTGGTGCTACAGTAGTGTCTGCCCATTTACCTGGTGTCAACTTTTCCAGTTTATGAGCAACTTCACTGTTGTTTATTATCTCGGTCTCGGAATGGCGGGGAACTTCAGCGTCGCTATTCCGCTGAACCTTCGGAATCTGGGGACTATTAAATTGCTTGATTTTCTGCGGAACTGTTTTTTGTTACGGTGCGGATTTCCAGCAAGGCTTTGTGTTCCATCAATCTGCTCTAACACATGTATTTTCTCCAGTTTTTCTAAATTTATTTATCAATTATATTCCGAAAATTACAGCTGTGAAGCAGTATGCGTAGGACAAACTGGTCGTTAAATATTAG
>MU195003.1:1028-13998 GCA_016904865.1 Pissodes strobi | reverse complement strand
TCGACTAATAAATTTGGGTTTAAATGACAAAGCCATAACATTTTAGCGGAATTTCGATTTGGCAAAACATTTTAATTTTTCGGTCGACTTTTTTCATTGCATTTACGTGAGCGCCGTGAAAAAAGGACCGAACATGCGGTTTGGCAATAGTTAGAGAAGTAGATTCGTTTACTTCTCATACGAATTAACTTACCTCCAAATTTGTTTAAAACATGCAATTATCAATGCCGTGCTAGGGCCATGCTGGCACTTCGTGCATATTCCGCCAAACCAAAACGATACATTTAAAAAGTTATATGTGATTATGTAACCGAGTTATTGATTTGCAGGCTAAATTGTTAATTTTTATTTACTTTTAGATGGTAGTGACACGAACGACATATAAATTTTGATTCAGTGAGATATCTAATATTACAAATTGCGACTTTATTGACAAAACCGTAATCAATTTACATAATAGTGCATTATCTGATGTTCGTAAACTTGTTCTTTTTAACGATTTAAATTACTCAGTTACAACTAAAATTGTTTCTAAGTTTAATATAATTTCAGCAATTGAAGAAATAATCAAAATTTATCAGAAGAACATCGAGTCGAATTTAGATTCAAAATCTTACTAGGAAACCCATCTAAAATTAATCAAAACAACATACACAGAATAAGGAGTATTACAAACATTGAAAAGAGATAACACTATTATGATTCTTCCAGCCCAAGTGGCAACGTCGCCTATCTTGATAAAGTTGTTTATATTTTGCGATGTATATAATAATCAATTGTTGCGGATAATTCGCAAAAACAATTTTGAAATATACTGTTATTACCCAAAGATAATATTATCAGTTCACTATTTGCTGCAAGAAAACTAAAATCGCAACGGAGTAAGTATTCTTTCTATTATTTTTTTCCGGAATGGCTCTTACGAATCTATCATTGATATTCTGACTACTGTGTAACCTTACTGTCGGAGAGCCAAACGTAGTTACTACCTCAACATTTTTTCTGAAATGCCGCTGGCTGCGCCTGTGAAGACCGTCATCCTGAGGAGCATCGATGCGAAAGCTGCGGACATGCTTAATGGCCGAATGTATCGGAATTATCCAGTCCTTCTGGTCTTGCAAAATGCTTTGAACGCCTTGGTGGTGTAGTAGTTAGACGTTCTGCTTGTCATTTGTACGCCGCGGGTTCGATCCCCGTCGGTCCCAACAGATTTTTTGTTTACTTTTTTAAGGTGATGTTTGTTTTTTATTAATTTTTTTTCTTAATTTTGGGCAAGCGTTGGGATAGTTTTGGTTAGTCCTATGCAAAACCCTAATAATACCTATTCTTGTTTCGCCATTATTCATGTGCGCTGCTTTGGCATCGAAAAGTTAGTAGGTTCCCTAGACTCTCGTGTCATCCTGTGCGCAAACTGCGAATTCAAAGTCGATGGGTCGCGGGAGGGGAGAATAGTATTCAATGTGATAAGTGTAAGGGTGGTGGGTGGTATGCACCTCCAATGCACGCAGCGTCCACTGGTCTCAGCAAATATGATATATCGCGTATCACGACTAATCACGAGAACTAAGACTTACGTAAATAAAAAATTATGTATGTAAAATGCGAGCCTAAATTAACGCAGTAATTTGATTTACACGCGGTGCTGAAAACTGAAACTTCTAAACTTATTGAATAAATATCATTACTTGAAATCCAGATTCAAAATATTCGTAATAGTATGGGCGGTAGCGGCGGTAATATTAGCTTGTCACCATTACATTTTCAAGAAATTGTCTCCGAATTAAACGAGCGTAATATTCGTAAAAAATATCGTCACGTTTAATGTAAATGAACAACCCACAGACTTGGATAAAGATCAAGGAATTAGTAGAGAAACGACTGCGGTTAGTGATATCTTAAACTTTATTTCTCGCTGGAATTTGGTCGGGTTCACGTAGGACGTATGGAGTTTCAGAAGAGTTTCATCAAATAGACCACAACACACTTATTTTTAAAATGGATGCCATGGGATTTTCGGATGAACTGGTTGCTCTTGTACAGTCATATTTAACTAGCCATCATCAATTTGTTCAAATTGAAGGTTTCCGTTCTCAGAGTTGCGAGGTTTCTTCAGGTGTGCCACATGGGTCTAATTTAGGTATCCTCTTCTTTCTGGTATTTATTGATGATCTTACAAAACTTATTAACTGCCCTACAATCCAATTTGTTGACGACTTAAAGCTTTTTTAAAATATTTCTGCTATCCACAATTGTATAGAATTGCAACATCAGATAAATAATATGAACATGTGGTGCAATATTAACAAATTGTATTTGGGTAACTCAAAATGCTGCTATGCTCATATTAACTTACTGTAGATGTGTTCTATATTGTTGTGGAGGACTCAGGTTTTTATTACAATTTTTGAAGTGAAACTTCTTAACGCGCGCCGGGAGTGAAATTTGAAGGTCGCGAACACGCGGCGGGCGACAGACGATGAGCGACACGGCCTGGCGGAAGAAAAATATTAGCATATTGTTATTGGGATATCTTTGTTAGTTTACAAGATAAAAATATGGGATTTTCTCTATTACCTTGTCAAGGCATAAGCGAAACTTTAATGAAGAATAGTTTTTTTTTTTCATTTAGGCCTGCTCTTTTTGTTAATTAAGTGTTATATTTAAAAAAAAAACTACTTTTTAAGCAAATCCGTTATGATATGTATAAGGCTATGGCGTATAACTATTGGGATATCTTTGTTAGTTTACAAGATAAAAAATATGGGGTTTGCTCTATTACCTTGTCAAGACATAAGCGAAACTTTCATTAAGAATAGTTTTTTTTCATTTAGGCCTTCCCTTTTTGTTAATTGAGTGGCGAACGCAGCAAGCGAACGAATCGGGCGACAGACGATGAGCGACACGGCCTGGTGGAAGACTTTTTAACCAAATCTGAGGCTAGGGCGTTTAAGTTTAAGAAGTTTCACTTCTGATATGCGCACATAGTGCACACGCATTTTTTATTTTTTATAATAATTAATAATTATTATTGTCATCTTGTCAAAGTCAATTCAAAACTTGACAAATTGCACGAGCTTTTTACTATTATTTGCATTTACTAACCATTTTCATTTTTAGATTTGTTCATTCTTGACAGCGGGTGCAGATTTGTTCCTCGAAACGTCGACCGTGTTCTAGTTTCTTTTAGGTTTTTCAGCTTTGTTAGGGTCACAAACTAGCACTTGTGCTATTATACCCTGGAGGCACAGCCAAAGCGGCTCTATTTTCCAAAGAATCGTGTATTGAAGTGGAGAAAAAGGCAATCATTTGTAAGATAAATAATAATATATTAACTTACGTTAGAAAAAAGATTCCAATAATATTTGAATACGCAATTGATAACTACATTTTTAACAAAATATAGTGAGTGACTCATTTAAGTAATGTTGTATCAGCTGCCTTTAAATATTTGGGATTTATCATTTGCAACAGCAAGAATTTTCGAAACCCTTAAGCAATAAAGATCCCATATTTTAGTCTTGTGAGATCCAAATTAGAATATGGGTGTCTCATTTGGCATCCAATTTACCAAGCTGCTGTAATAAAGCTTGAATCTGTGCAGCGTGGATTTTTGAAGTATCCAGCTTACAAGGAGGATGATGTTTATCCTGCTGGGGGACCTGACCACTTTTTTTCATTGAATAGATTTGGAATGATATCCTTACAGACAAGAAAGCATCGATTAGGAATTGCTTTTGTTTAAAGTTTTGAGTAATAGAATTGATTGTATCGAATTACTAAGTCAAATTAGGTGCATTGTTCCCAAAGAAATGCAAGATGTTCATTAACTTTTTTTGTGAACGTTTTGTAAAACTAATATGCTAACTAGAGCATCAATATATTATAATTGTATTTTTTTTTTAATATTTATTATACACATTGTGATTCTTTAAAAGCATTAATTAACAGAGTTAATTGATTTATTATTTTATTTGTATTCTCACTTACTTTCCTGCATTGGGTTAATGCAGGTGATTTCGATATGCTAGCATAACTATTTCTTGTTTCTTTATCTTTGATTTGTTTTTTATGAGCTTAATCAAGAATTCTTTTGGCATTTCCTGTAATTGTGTAACTTATCTGCTCGAAAAAATATGTCTATTTAATATATTTATCTATTTATAATACTAAATAAAGATCCAACAGAACGTAATGAAAGACAGATACACAACATGTTGAAAACATAGAAAAATCAGTTTAACACAATAGCAAAGCACCTCATATTTATGAAGTACCGAATATACACAAACTAAATATAACTTTAAGTCCAATAGTTAGCTGCATACATTCACCAACACACCCAATTACTAAATATCTATTCTACAATCTTAATCCCCTTACAAATAACAAACGCATATATCTAAACTTGCAACATTTTTTAGAAAAACTATAAGAAATTAGTTAAAATCCTAACGACAACCTGGTAAGCTTTGCTTACTGAAGATTCTTAGACTTCCATTGTATTTATTGAATTTTCTTATTTCAACGTTCCCAGCAGTGTTGTTACTGCCCCTTATCAAACGGAACTAAGCCTAATCCTCAGACTACTCGCTTAAAACTAGTCGCTCTGCCTGACTTCCGCATGCGCAGATCTGTAATTTTGAGGTTAGACATGGATTATATTCGTGGAAACACATGCAAGCTGCTGTATATCCACTATAATAGGACTCTTAACCTAATTTTTGTATCATTAAACTTATATTTCACTTCACGCATGGTCCTCCGCTCGCTTCGCTCGCTACGGGGGCTCGTCAAACGGAACTAACCAAAACTAACCCAAGGCATACCCAAAATCAGGAAAAAAAATTGAAAAAGGCAGTTCGACAATCCAATCTTGCATCGATTCACATAAGCAATTATTTACAGGTAGTATTTGTACTTAAAATCCAACCGGGCCATGCACAACACCGGGTGATCTGCGCATGCGGAAGTCAGGCAGTCAAAGTACACTTGGTATGGCTAGCTACTAATCTCGCTTATATACTGTGTAGGCGTGCCCACGGGCTGTCGCCGGACCTCTGCGTAGTCGACCGGTACCGGTTCGTCATATCAGCGATTGTCAGACCGGCGCGACGTCCAAACTCTGATTTCTGAAGACGCCTGTATTGTTTCCAATAAAGATGGATTCCTTAAAGTTTCGCTTTTTCCAGTGATATTCCCTGTGCATAGCTTTAGCTTCTGATCACAATATATTGTTATGTTCCGACCAAGCGTGCACTGTAATTCCAGATTTCGATGTTATTCCTATCTTTGTATTGGTTCTATGTGCTTGAACCTGTATCTGAAAAGAACGTTTGGTTTCTGCTATGTATGTGTGTATGTGTTTTTGTTTATTTAGATTTTTGGTTTTTATTTTGGAAATAATATTTCTTAATGTGTTTCCGGCTTTAAAAAGCTGTTCGAATGTTATAGTGTTTTGCAATGCGTCGAAGGCTTTCTGATATTCTTTTTATATATGGTATGGTAAAGAGGTGTGGTTGGTCTTCGCTTGTCGTGGGTCTTGCCTTTGACTTTTCGAGAAAACCTTGGATATATTCTTCTCAGTGTCACCATTCTGCATCAAGTCTTGTCTAATGTTTTTTTGATGTCAAGTCTATGGTTTCCCAGTCCCTGTATTGTTGTAGCACGTTTATATTGTGAACTACTAAAATGCATAAACTACTGTCATCTGAACTTGAGCTTCGAAAATAGTATGTAAACATTAAAGACAAATTATAAATAACGCAAGCAGTCAACACAAGCTATTATAAACCTTAAACGTGCAACGATCAACACATTTTATTATATAAATACGCTAGCGAGCCATCAGTTCGGCATACTTTGTTTCTCATCTAAACCAGTTCCTTGCAAGCACACAGATGCGTAAGGTCCTAACATGCAACTTTATTTCCTACCTATAGTATAGTGGCGTAGCGAGGCCTAAGTGGGCCTGGTATCAACATTTGACTAGGCCCCTCGCCCAACACCCCCCACCCACCCTACTGAAAGACGCACCATCGAGATTGAGTTTTCCAAATGACCGATTTTTTGCAATACAAACAAAAATATAAATAATCACTTTATTTACAAAAAAAATGTGAAAACATAAAATAAGTTATTATGGCGTTGGCACCTCTACAAATTTAAAAAGACATTTTTCTGGCTTTTTTATTCGCAAAAATGTCAATACATTTTTGTAACTCATTTGATGATTTTAAATGAGATAATAGCCAAAGATGATAATCGCTCTTGTAGCATTGTTCTTCTTAAGTAGCTTTTTATTAGTTTTATTTTGGAAAAGCTTCCTTCTGCCTGAGCTGACGTTACTGGTAATGATAGAAATATTAAAGCTGCAGTAATTACCTCGGAAAACGAAGAGGATAAGCTGTAAAATTTAAATAACAGCTCTAAAAGCTCTTTAATAGAAGATATTTTTAATAGTTCTGATTTGAGACACAGTTTAAGGATGCAGAGCTGTTCCCCAAGATCACTGCTTAAATCATCGTTATACTTTGTACTAATTTCTTTTGCATAATGCTTTATATTATCTTCACTTAATTCACTTCAAGTTAATAAGATGTTTTGGTAATAATACTCTGAAACTATTAAATAAACTATTTATGCCAGAAAATAATTTTTGGCATTGATTTATTAAAATATCTAAATCTCTATTAAAAATATTTACTTTAAAATGTGATTCACAGTCAATGATTCGTTGGTCCTCCGCCAATTCGGCATAAAACCGCTCAACTTTTTTAAATCTTTTTGGTATAAATTCAGGAACAATGTTCCATTCTTTTGCCAGATTTTTAGATTTGTTTCCTGTTTCCTCGAGAGATAAAGCAGGTCTCATCGTTTTAAATGCCTCAAGAATATTTTCTAACATACTATTGGCTTGTTGTAGGTCGGTGGTAGGACTCTGTAATGCCTTTGAAACTGGATTAATAACTTTAAATATATCTGAAAACATGACAACAAAACAAAGACAACAAACTCGAAATTACATAAGGTTTTAACGAGACTGTTCGCTTCACCTCGCTCAACATCATTTGAAGAAATTAAAACAATTTGATGTAATAATGCTTTCAAGATATTTCTAAAATTACTTCTTAATGCGAACAAACTATCATTTCTAGAACTCCATCGTGTGGAACAAACTCTTTATAAAGTTAAATTAACCATTTCAGATGAAACATATTTTAATAAGGCCCAGCGTTTAATAGTTTCCAGTTTCCGGCCCCCCCATGGCTGGTGGGCCCGGTATCATTGATACCTCAGATACCCTTATCGCTACGCCCCGGCCTATACCCGAGTTTTACATGCACACAGGTGTGTAAAGTTTGATCTCTATACCTACAGCAGTAAAAACGATAAATTTGTCAAAGTTCTAGGAAAGATAATTTTCAAAGTAGAATCTGTCAAGTAGTTGGAGTGCAGTGTGTACTCTGAGTAGAATTAAGTCAAAGCTAACCATAAATAATAAAACACAACACAACTTTTAAAAACTATATTAAAAAAGAGTGAGCACAGACCTATAAACAATTCAAAAATATACCTCAATCGAAAGCATATGCGCACCTTAGTAATCGGGTACAGTGTAAATTTACCAAGTCTTTGACTAATAGGCATTGTTTTTGTTATAAAAGTGCTTTCTATATTATCTCTTCTCACCTGACATAGATCGATCACGAATCTGAGCTACATAACCTGCACGTCATTCCAAGGCGTGGCGTCACGTCATACAGGTCGTAACAGTAAAACTTTATTATACAAAGTAACGCATGCCGTCCTATAAACAAAGTTAACATACACAGTCAATCTCAAGACCTACACAATGGCTGGTGATGAGCCCATCAGAAAACCATCTTCCTGTTCAAAAAACTTATTTGAATTTGAAAATGGGAATTTCTGAGGCATCAGCGTAATAGACATGCAAGACCAGACACCAATAATAAACATCGCTTCAAAGGTTCTAGGTACTACGGAGGAAACCTTGTTATAGAAAGGCCAATACTTTGAAGGTGTTCCAAAATCTACCCCAGTTCTTGATATAATAAGAGCTGTGGAGACAACAACAATTCAAGGACCAGAAAGAGAGGAACTTAAATAGAAGATCAGGACAATATTGGACAAGAATCAACACCCACGAACATCACGAAAGAAGAAGAATTAACTATAATGATACTAGAAAAGGACAAATCAATCAAAGTTCTGCCAGTAGATAAAAGAAATACCACCATGGTCATGGGTTCTTCATTTTACGACGAGAAGATACAAAAAGTCCTGACGAAAGGAAAATATATACTAACTCTTAGCGACCCCACTAAAATAATTTAACAACAAATTTCCAGGGCAGGACATATTCACTTCACATTCCAGAAGCAACGAGGAGTTTTCTCACTCCACATCACAGTAAACCACCACATCTCAATGGATTATCCAAAAATCATAAGTTAATGTGCCCATTACAAGCTTTAGAGTCTTCCCAACAAGTTCTCTAAGTTGGTTTCTACTTCAGAGCATCCATTTTTTGATAGGAAGAACCAGCTTAGTTGTTCAGAACTTTGAACATTTTGTAAATATTTTTAAGACCTTAGAATTAAGTGAAAATGATAGCCTTTTATGCTGCTTCGATGTGGAAAGCCACCAATCTACATCATCGAGCTCACACTGAGAGACTGAGAGCATATAGGACGCTGAAAAGCAGAACATACTTGCGTGTGGAGGAAGTAATGAAACTGTTACGCAGTTGCTTCAGAACTTCCTATTTTGAAATTAAAGATAAGTTCTTTGAACTGGCGGATGGGCTTGCGATAGGTTCATCACTGTCACCAGCTATTACAAATATATTCATGCGGTAGTTTGAACTACATGCCACTGAAACTGCTGAAGATAAACCCAATGCCTGGTTATGCTATGTCGATGACACGTACAGGGTGTCCGGTTATAAATGTAACCCCCCTTTAACTTTTTTATTTACCCTCGTATAAAAAAATGTTAAGTACAAAAGTTGTAAGGATCATCATATAGTTTTCTGCGGTGTTACTAGAAAAACAATTGAACATCGAAATTCTACTGTGCAAATTAAATTAATGTTTTTTTTAAATGGGACACCCTATATATTCTTCCGGATATCGGTAGAGCTCTTGAAGACGAGTTCAATAATATAAGGTTTGGTGGGTCTAGCTATAATAGTTACCACGTAAATTGAAAGAATGTTGGGTATCTGATTATTACTGAACCCCTCTCCTAAATTCTTTATTTGGTGAGCAAGAAAAGAATGTTCTATTCAAAAGTTGTAGGTTCCTTCAAGAACTTTTCTGCGGTGTTACTAGAAAAACAATTGAACATCAGAAAAGCTTCTGAAGGAAGAATTTTTTTCTAGCTCACCAAATAAATAATTTAGGAGAGGGGTTCAGTAATAATCAGATACCCGACATTCTTGCAATTTACGTGGTAACTATTATAGCTAGACCCAACAAACCTTATATTACTGAACTCGCCTTAAAGAGCTCTATCGATATACAGAAGAATATACAGGGTGTCCCATTAAAAAAAAAACATTAATTTAAGCTGTACAGTAGAATTTCGATGTTCAATTGTTTTTCTAGTAACACCGCAGAAAACTGTATGTATTTAACATTTTTTTATACGAGGGCAAATAAAAAAGTTAAAGGGGGGTTACATTTATAACCGGACACCCTGTACATCATATAAAACAAAAATAAATGCCAGTTGGATTTCTTAAATCTATAATGAAATTCACAATGAAAATAGAAAGTAAGTCTTTGCCTTTTTTGGATATAATTGTGTCAGAGGGTCGCATAAGATCATCGGCTTATGGTAAACCCACGCATACGGGACAATATCTAAGCTTCTCAGACCATTCTGCATGAACAAAATTAGGAATAATCAAAACGTTATATAGCGACAACAAATGCAGTGATAGGAAAACCATTGATCTAGAACTAAATAATATTAGTTAAGACTTGGTGCAGAATGGGGACAATGAAGAGAATATGTCGAGGGTTTTCTCGGAATGTCATGCAAAGACTATGACAAAATAGCGAAGACCAACCACACCTCTTTATACCATATGTAAAAGGAATATCAGAAATCCTTCGACGCATTGCAAAACAGTATAACATTCGAACAGTTTTTAAAGCCGGAAACACATTAAGCAGTTTACTCTCCAAAACAAAACCGGAAAATCTTAATTAACAAAAGCACTATATAATATATCAAACCCCATGTCAGTAGTGGTGTATCAGACATAGGAGAAACCAAGCCTTCTTTGCTGCTACGGATTCAATAAAAATTTCTGTTTCGGTATTGTGGATAAAAATCTGTTGTAGTGTATTTTGCTGAAAGTTTCAAACTCAAACGTAGTAGAATATAGAAGATATGAAACTTAGGCACACCAAATGGCGTTATAATTATTTGTGTTCTATCGCGCCGAACTGTAACAAGAAAGAATAGGATAGATTTTCTCGAAAATATCTCACTATGTAGACATTGATGCTCCCTTTCTTTAACACAATATGTAGTTTAAACTTTGTAAACAAGCTAAAATTTATTTGTTTGGGTTAGTTTTGATTATTAATATATTTGTTCAAAAATTCTAATATTCCGCCCGACAGAAAGAAAAAAGAAAGTATATTTAGCACTTTTTTGTATTATTTTACTTTTGACAAAGGTTGAAACCTCATAACAAATTTGTGAGAAATCATTAAACATTAAATAAAATTATTTTATTGACTAAATGCTGATATAAATTAATATTTTAACAATTTACTAACATTAATACATTAAGTCCGAAATATTACAACAAATTTAGTAAACAGCAGGTATGGACAAAGCGTTATATTTAGGGAATAGAAAGAAAGTAAAAGTATATCTCTCATTCGTCTTTTGTTCAGTTTGATGAGGTTATAATTTTACTATGCCCCCGATTAAAGATCAACGGCATACCTATGAAATCCCCTTAGATATGTAAAGCTATTTCTTGCAACGTCTGGTTTAATTATTGTTGTCATGCTAAACGTTGTCTTCATGATGACTAACAATGAAAATTAATTGAATATACGGAACAAAACTCATGCAAGAAGTGGCCTTTATTTAACTTAACGATAATACCATTTTGTTTGCGATATTAAAAGTGTATTAATTAATATTTAATGGAAAAATTGATTGTCGAGATAATGAGAACACATTACCGGACGTTTCTTCGAGAAATAAGAGAATCGAGTATACACAAAGTTATAAGAAACATATATTTATGGACCTATTTTAGGGAAGTTTTAGACAATTCTCTTACTAATTTAAGGGTCTTGATATGGCTTTAGAGATATTTAGAAAAAAATTGAACGTTGCATTTTAGAAAACCTCTTGTACCTATTTGTTTTAGTGATTAGAATTGGTAGAATTTTCATGCAGAATTCATCCGTTCTATCAGATTTCAGTTACAGTATTTCAGATTTCTGGAGACATCATCAACTACTCCTTTCTTATGGCAGCCATATTGAAATTTGCCTGCTTAGAAATGAGCATTTCTTTAACAAACATACTAAATTTAGCAATAAAAACAAATAATTTTTCAATAAGCTTAGCAACATCTTAAGCTTCGTACAGATCTGATCATTACGCCGAACAACAAGCAGAACAACGAACCGAACGGCAATCGGAACACTAATTTGGACGGGGTTACGAACGCGTTTGCAAACACGTTCACAAATCCTGACCATTCGGCAAACGGTTCGCGGTGTTCCCATTACTTGTCGGTTTTTTTCTCCGACATCAAAGGAAATGCTCGCGAATGTGTTTGCAGGTTTGGACGGGTTAATAACAAAACGGCGAACAGAACTTTGGTAGTGAGCAATGCAGTGTAAATTTTTTAGTTTTCCTTCTGTGTTTTGAGTGTTTACAATGGAGTGGACAGAAGAAAAATGCATGGAACTTATTAACGTTTATCAACAAAAAGATTTGTTGTGGAAAGCCAAACGTCCGCAACATTATAATAAAATTACTCTGGTACTATGCTACTTATGGAGTGTTTTGAAATTCTAAATAAACATGGAAGGCTGCTGTAGGAATCCCTGTTGCTAAGAAACGGAGTGTTACTGCTAATCTATCTTGAATTGATAGTGCTTTTCTAAGTACAGTGTCCTGTTTTATTTTCGGACCTATTTTGTTTAATAAATACTCAAAGTCGGAAGGTGTCATCCTTGTAACATTTTTGTAATGTCCACTCACAGCTTGAAACTTTAATTCACTTACTAAATTAAAATTTTCTGCACTTCTTTGTGCATAAAAATGTGTTTGCCACCATCTTCTTGTTTTTCGCGTTTTTTTTTTTTGCACAACGAATAATGAATATATATGTACGCTGCTGCTGCTGTTGCTGCTGCTGCTGCACTTTTATTTATCTTGAACCAATAAAAGAGGGTTGATTATTTTGAACTCACAACTTTGAACTACCGAGAACATTTATGGGAACAACACAAAACGTTCCGTTTGTTGTTCGGATCGTCAAAATTTAAATGACCGTTCGCCGTTCTGTTTGCCGTTCAGTTCGTTGTTCTGTTTTTTGTTCTCCGTAATGTTCAGGTCTGTACGAAGCTTTACAGTCAAACACTACAAAATATCATCAAATCTATACGCTAATAAATAGCGAGATGGATACTAAAAGGAAAAAAGGTTTATGATCCGCTCGCATTTAAAAATAAAAGTGGAATAAACAAGTTGATAATGGTTCCGGGAATCTGAAAAGTTGTAAGTGGAATATACTCCTCGTAGTATTTTAACAGGTAAATAATAGTATATTATTTTATATGGAGGAAAAGTGATACTTTTCATGGCGCGCTCGTGTGAGGCTGGTAATAGAGAGCAAGCCATGAAAAGTAACTTTTTCTACAGCCGCGCGCAAAATAACTAAATACTAAATTCAAATGAA
>JAEQML010070038.1:0-17066 GCA_016904865.1 Pissodes strobi | reverse complement strand
AGGACTCCCGCCATTTTAAATAAGTAAAAGCTATTTAATCATTAACATAGTTGGTCCTATCTAGCCGAATATCGAATTGAGCTAGCGAGTTGACCGTGAAATAGAAGAGATCGAGCCGAAAAGTGCCGGGTCGAAAAATGGTAGCATGTGCTAAGAATTTTAGTAGTAAAAATTAGCGTCCATTGGGATGCAATTTTGTTTTAAAAAGTAGATTTGAATCGGGCCGGTTAGTAGTGAACCGGGATTTAATCTGCGGATTATATTCGGAGCTGAAGTTATATAGTAGCAAATTCAGTGTCCACTGGGATTCAGTCTAGAAAAGAAAGAAGGTGAAAGGATCAAAGGACAAGCAGAGGTTCTTTAGAGAGCATCGGAAAGCAGAGGAGTCAGCTGTTCCACTGAGTGCCCAATCAAAGTATCTGCAAGAGGGGTTGGACTAATGTAAGTTCGTTCCATTTTTATTGTAAATTGTAAATGTCCTTATTGATTAGGAACAAAATGGCTGAATTAAACGAATTAAAAATAAAAAGAGGTGTACTCAAGGGGAGATTAACACGTTTGAAAAATCATTTTGAGGCATTAGATTTGCCAAATTGTACAGAGAGGGATTTTAGTTTATTGAATCTAAAATTAGAGAAGTTTGAGCCCGTGTGGGAAGAATTTTTAGAGATTCAAAATAACATAGAGATTATTACTATTAGCAATGACAGTAACAGTCAGGAGGCTGAGCTCGGAGAAAGAGGTCAGTTTGACTACTGTGCTTTAGTTACAGACATAAAAGAGGTTTTGAATAAATATCATTTCGATAACGACAATAATTTGGCCGACAGCGAGTCACGTCATTCAGGGGCTTCAGGGGCGAGTTATAGGCGAAGTAGGGGGACGGGAAATGATATACATTCTATCGTAAAATTGCAGCCTATACAGATTCCTAGTTTCGATGGACAGTACAGTAGTTGGTTAGATTTTAAAGAAGTTTTTACTGCTTTGGTGCATAAAAATAGCTCTCTTTCCGATTTACAGAAATTTTATTATTTAAAGACATCTTTAAAGAGCAATGTTAAATGTTATAGAGATTTTAAAAGCGATTGAGGTGACTGCTGAAAATTATAGCTTGGCTTGGCAGTTGTTATATTGATCGATATGAAAACAAAAAATTAATAGTTCATAACCATATAAAGGCTATTTTTGAGTGTCCTAGGGTGACAAAAGAGTCGTATAAAGAGTTAAGATACTTGTATGATAATATATCGAAGCACCTACGTTCTTTAAAAAATTTAGGTTTAGATACAAGTACATGGGATCCTATGATTATATATTTAATGTCCAATAAGTTTGATAGCACAACACAAAGGGATTGGGAGTCTTTTAAGTGTAAAGGCAATCTATCCGATCTTGCAGAATTAAATACATTCTTGCAAGACAAATGTGTAGTACTTGAAAAAATTGAAAATGGTAAACCAGATATAAAATTTAATAAGGGTCAATATAATCACGGGTATCAGAAAAAATATAATCATCAGGAAACGAATAGTTTTGTAAATACAGAGATTTCTCGAGAAATTACGGTAAAGAAGTGTTTTTGGTGTAAACAGGAAGGTCACACAATAAATGAGTGTTTTTCGTTTAAGAGACTAGAATATCAAGAAAGAATAAATAGTGTAAAGGGCCTAAAATTATGTTTTAACTGTTTAAAACCAAATCAGCCTTCTTGGAAGTGTAAAATGCAAAAATGTTCTAAATGTCAACGGGCGCATAACATCTTGTTGCATTTAGAAAATAATTTAAATCGAGGTCAATAGCAAAAAAATAATCCAGATCCCGGTAACAATAGTGCGCTTGTTAATAAGAACGGTAGGGTGGAGCAGCTGGAGAGAGAAGGGGGTCAAAGCAGCACCGCCGCGGCAGTCGTAAGTTCGCGCGTAGTAGTGGTGTGACGGTATCTGTGGAACTGTTACTTTGTCGCGGTATTTTTTAATACCGTCGCGGCATCGCGCTCCACACCGAAAGAACCGGTTACATTAGAACTGCCTTAATATCGCAAGAGGGTATGTGAAGCAGGAGCCAGGAGCGCCGTTGTCGCTGTTCCATGTACACGGTTACGGTTACGGGTTTCGTCCGCGTCGCCTTTATTAATATGAATGGATTATTTTTTAATTAATACCGATTTTCACTGATATTAAATCACGTTTTATTGTATGGAATTTAAATTTTTCCTAGTAATAATAGGTGTAGGTAAATAAATTAACATATGATATAAAACATAGAACACATTTTATTATAAGTAAAATTATTGTATGAAAAGAAAACCAAAATAATCTTACAAAAAAATTCTATAAAACGTAAACAAAACAACACGTTTTCTTACCAATAATAAATATTATTTATAGAATCTTTAAGGTTCATATAAAAGGAACTAGGTATATTTATATTTTAGGAACCTTTATTATTTCTTTGGTAATAAAATAAAATTTGCATAACAAAAACACAGAATAAAAACCGATTAATATTCCTGGTTAGTGTTTTAAAATAATATCTGTTTAACTTTAGAGGAACTTAACCTTCTATCAGAAATAATAAGTCAGGATTTTTAAAACATTCTCTCACATGAAACGCATGTAGCAATTATTGGAACAATGCACCTCGATAATTGTACCTATTTATTATTAGAAACATAGACGGTAGGTAGGCTTGCCAACTCGCTTCTAAAGAAAATCGGGACAAACTTGCCCAAACCGCGGGACAAAGAGGCCAAATTCGGAACAAATTATTTTAAATTCAAAATGTAACAAAAACACAAATAGCGTCCCGCGACAGACAGCGGCGGGACGCGGGACATATGCCTCGAAAATCGGGAGATTCCGCGCACGGCGGGTGAGTTGGCAACCCTAACGGTAGGTACCCTTTTGTCACGGAATAATTTGTTGCTTTTAATCGTTATTACCAAACCCTTCCTAAAAGAAATGTAACTGAAGTGAAATTTCATTATCACCCACAGCATACCGTTTAGTCAGGAAATCGTCTAAAGCTGACGAAAATAAATTGACAGTTATCAAGTCATCAATTTGCGCTAAACGCAAATAATATTTTATTTGTCACTCATTTGTAAATTTATTATTTAAAATCAATTCTCGAAGAACAAAAATTCGTAAAAATGAATTTTCGCTACTTACTTGCAAAAAGTTTACACAATTAAGCAGTCAAATCAATAGCTAGTAAAAATCAATTTTCATTGAGAAATTTGAATTTCTAAATCCTATATTTTTGACCGCCAGGAACGATAATAATAATATTCTAATATTTATTAACACAGCTTCATGTTTCCACAATTCGTTACTTACATTTACTTTTTTTCTAACTAACCCAAACACTTTAATAGCCGTTCCCGAAAATACCAGCGGCCAGCGGCGCGAAGGCGCCTAGCATAGCAGCCGAGGGTACGGAGGCTCACGGTGCCAGTTATAAAATTACCCAGCGTAGGGTATTTTGTCGCGGTATTTTGTAGCGGTATTTTTCTGTCGCGGTATCATTTGGAACGGTATCGTAGAGGAACGGTATTTCCCATCTCTAGCGCGTAGGAAACTTTCCGTTGAGCGGCATCGGCAGCCAGAAGGGAGAGAATCGAGCAGAAAGCAACGTTGCCACGTCGTTAGGGGAATCATTAGTTTTATTGTCAACTGCACAGGTTCAAATAAAAAGCGGCAATAGAGTGGTAACTTGTAGGGCATTACTGGATAGCGGTAGTCAAAGTAATTTTATTTCAGAGAATATGTGTAAGAAATTAGAACTTGAGCCTGCTAAGATAAACCATGTAGTCAAGGGAGTGGGTCAAATATTGTCTAACATTGATAAACAAGTTGAGATTGTAATTATGTCTCATGTTTCAGATTTTAGGATTAATTTAAAATGTTTGGTTTTACCAAAAATTACGGATAAACTTAGTTTTAATAAAGGCATATTGAACTTGCCCGAAAACGTGAAGTTAGCCGATCCGAATTTCAATAGTCGTGCGGATATTGATATGTTATTAGGATCGCATGTTTTTTGTGTTCGGAAAGGAAGCTGTTAGGAGAAAATATGCCTGTTTTGCAAGATAGCCTATTAGGTTGGGTACTGGCCGGAAATTTGTCAGGAAATAATTTGCATAGTAATAGTTTGAAGGTTTCTGTTAATAATTTGGTTGTGGATGGAAAATCTCTGGAAAATAGGATTATGCAGTTTTTGGAAATTGAGGAGATAGATAGGGAAAAACCAGCTTTCTCAGAGTCTGAAAAATATTGTGAAGAATATTTTGAAAGAACGACAAGGCGCAATGACAGTGGTAGGTTTATTGTTAGAATACCTTTTAAAAATAATTTAAATCAGTTAGGTGAATCCAGAAAAATTGCCTTGAATAGGTTAGAAGGTCTAGAAAGGCGATTGTCAAAAAATCCTAACTTGAAATCGGAATATACAAATTTTATGTCAGAATATCAACAGTTGGGTCATATGAAACAAATTAGTGAGAGTGAAAAGGTAAGAGGTAGTGCTTTCTATATGCCACATCACGCTGTGATCAAAGAGGAAAGTAGTACTACAAAATGTAGGGTAGTTTTTAATGCAAGTGAGAAAACAACATCTGGGTTATCCTTGAATGATGTGCAGTTTACTGAACCTACATTACAGCAAAGCATTTTTTCTATCTTAACTAGATTTAGGAAGCATCGGTATGTGATGTGTGCAGACGTGTCGAAAATGTATCGACAGATTTTGGTGTCTGAAGATGAAAGACAGTTTCAGAGAATTTTCTGGCGTTCGGAGCCTTCTGATAGTTTGGAATGTTTCGAATTACAGACAGTTTCTTTCGGTACGGCTTCTGCTCCCTATTTAGCCGTCAGATGTCTGGTTGAGTTAGCTAAAATCAATGAGAGTAAGTTTCCTATGGCTAGTAAAATTATAAAGACAGGTTTTTATATGGACGACTTATTGACAGGTTCCGACAGTGAACAAGAGATATTAAAGGTTCAAGGTGAAATTTCGGAAATATTGCTAAGTGCTGGATTCCAGCTCAGGAAGTGGTTATGTAATGAACCTAGTATTTTGGAAAAATTTAGTATTAATAAACAAATAGAAATAAGCATTTTGAATATAGGAGATCATCAGCATAATAAAACGTTAGGAATTTTTTGGAATTCAAAGCAAGATGTAATTCAGTATTTTAATAAAGAATTTGCAATTCCCCAAAAAATTAACAAAACGAACGATTTTATCCATTACGTGTCAAATATTTGACCCTTTAGGGTTGTTAAGTCCCATAATTATAGTAGCTAAATTGATTTTGCAGGAACTGTGGAGGCAGAAGTTAGAGTGGGCTGATGAAAATTTACCCGATAATTTAAAGAATGAATGGATCACATTTTTGAATGAATTGCCGTTTATAAATAAGTTTCAGATATCTAGACAAGTTCTGTTTGCTGAATGTGCGAGGTTAGAACTCCATGGGTTTTCTGATTCTTCGGAAAGGGCATACGGCGCGGTTTTGTATGTGAGATGTGTAATGGCGAATGGTTCAATCAAATCTAACTTGTTAGTGTCTAAAAGCCGTGTGGCTCCTTTAAAGAATATAAAGTTGCCCCGCTTAGAGCTGTGTGGAGCAGTACTTTTGGCAAATTTAGCGGATAGAACAATCCAGGCTTTGGAAATAAATTTCGATGGGTACTATTATTGGACTGATTCATCTGTTACCTTAGCATGGATAAGAGGAGAATCGTGGCGAACAGGGTGAGTGAAATCCAGAGTTTGACTGATGTGAATGATTGGCATCATGTCAGGTCTAAGGAAAACCCAGCAGATTTATTGTCACGAGGTGTTACGCCAAGGAGTCTTTTTGAAAATAAGTTCTGGTTTCATGGACCAGACTGGTTTGAGTTGGACAATTCTGAGTGGAACATAAGTGAGGGAACTATTGATTTGGAGATACCTGAGCAGAGAGCTGAACCGAGTTTATGTGTGAATGTTGTTATAACGGATTCAGGTAATTGGTTGGAAACCTTGTTGAAGAGGTTCTCCTGCTTAAATAAAATTGTGAGAATTTTGAGCTACGTTTTAAGATTTGTAAAAAATGTTAGACTCAAAGGTTTAGAAAGAAACCTTGGAGTATTGATACCTAGTGAGATTGAAACTTCTACCAATGTTTTAGTTAAATTTGCTCAGACTCAGTGTTTTCCGCAAGAATATAGGGATCTTCTACATAAAAGGGAACTTAAATCGAATAGTAATATATTATCCTTGAATCCTTTTACTCAAGATGGGTTGATAAGAGTAGGAGGTAGGATTGAAAGGGCTAGTATTTCTTTTGACAGGAAGCATCCTGTTCTATTGCCGAAAGCACATATTTTGACAGATTTGATTTTAAGAAGTAAGCATGTGGAATTAATGCATTGTGGGACTCAGCTGCTGTTGAGTTCAATACGCGAGAAATATTGGCCAGTCTCCGGTCGCAATACTTGCAAAAAAATAATAAAACAGTGCGTCACTTGTTTTAAGGTTAAACCAACCAATGTTGGATCCTACCTAATGGGTGACCTTCCTGAAGTCAGAGTAAATGAAAACTTTACCTTTGTAAACGTGGGAACTGATTATGGGGGGCCATTTTACATTAAGGACCGTAAAACTAGATGCACTAAAATTTTAAAGGCCTATATTTGTCTTTTTATATGTATGTGTACCAAGGCTGTTCACATCGAATTAGTGTCAGAACTAACTACCGAATGTTTTCTTGCAGCCTTGAAAAGGTTTATAAATAGGCGTGGTAAACCTCTAAATATTTATTCAGATAATGGGTCAAATTATGTCGGTGCGAATAATGAACTAATCAAAATATATGATTTTTTAAAGAAAAATTCAAATCATGTTTCTGAGGAATTGGTCACAGATCTAATTACATGGCATTTCATTCCTGCACGGTCACCAAACTTCTGGGGTATTTGGGAGGCAGGGATTAAGAGTATTAAACATCATTTAAAGAGGGTCGTGGGTGTTAATTCATATACCTTTGAAGAGTTTACAACCATATTGGTCCAAATCGAGGGCATATTGAATTCGAGGCCTCTTTGCCCTATGTACAATGATCCAGTCGATCTAACCGCGATAACCCCTGCCCATTTCTTGATTGGGCGAACTTTTACGGCTCTACCCGACATCAGTTTGACAGATATACCGGAAAATAGACTTAATAAATGACAATGTATACAGTCCGCTACACAGCACGTTTGGATGAGATGGAGAAATGAGTACTTGTGTGAACTCCAGCATAGAGTTAAGTGGAAATGCAAATCCAAAGACTTATTAAAGGAAGGAGCTTTAGTGTTAGTTAAGAGTGATAACGGTCCCGTACTTGACTGGAACCTAGGTCACATAGTGCGTTTATATCCAGGAGATGATCATGTTTGTAGAGTGGTAGATATAAAGGTTCGCAATGCGGTAATTCGGAGATCTGTAAATAATATATGTGCTTTACCTATAGAAAAACTGTAACCATGAATCTGTTTATCCTCAATATGCCTTTTGATCTTAAATATTACAAGTTTTTGAAAGGTTTGTTTTCTTAGGATTAATGTAGAAAATAGTATGGTTTGGTAGCGCTTTGTATTACTATTTTTAGGAAGTTTTAGCAAGATTGAAAGTGCAGCCTTTCAAGGCGGGGAGTATGTTAAAGCTTCTGCAACCAAACCAATATCTCATAATGTAATAACATGTTAATTAGACATAAGTCACAGGTTAAGTACTCCATAAAATTAAAAGTACAATTGGCAACGTCGCTTACGCGACAAAGGCCCAGATTAATAATCTGGAACAAAGGGTTGTAAGTTAAAAAGCTAATAAAGTTAGTTCGCTAGTAGATTGCAGAGCAACAGGTGTTTTTTATTTCACGGCGACGACGCGACAGAGTTCTAGGGAGTCATGGAGGACTCCCGCCATTTTAAATAAGTAAAAGCTATTTAATCATTAACAGATACCATCAGTAATTTACAGCCACGATTTGACGCGTGTTTCTGAAGAAACTTCTTCCCAATATTTGTTCCCCGTATGGAGCAATCTTCTTCCAAGACGCAGCTAGTTTCACTATACATGCTGGCTTCCGCATAACGCAACTAACTGTACGTTTACAAATAATATTACCAATAATACGTAAGAAGATAATACTTCCCTTATTTCAATTTATTTTAATTCGATATTGTTATGTCACTTTTGTTTCCGTTTTTATTAATACAGTTTTAAGCACATTAAACTTCCGATCTATTTTCATGAGCTTGTAGAACATATTTGGTTCCTAACTCATACGGAAAGTGTCTTTCCCGCACATGACTGCTTGCAGGCAACGGTAGTCACACGCGGGAAAGTGTCACTTTCTGCACTTGCTAGGAAAATAAAGATTTCTGTTTATGTTCTTTATTATATATGGGCGCCGTGAGGCTGCTGGTTACGCTACAGTTTTTTTTTGTTACACATTTTACTTTATCTTGAGATGTGTGAAAGAAAATACAATGTAATGATATATCAATCCAATGTTTGTAAGAAAAAGTTGTGATTTACTTGAAAAAAATTCTCTTTAACTTGGAAGAAACTGAAGACGATAGCAACACACCGATCTAGATGAAAGAAAATCCACTTTCTCAGTCCCAATAACATTGGATTTAGAGCCTTGAAGGAGTCAAAAATAGTGGCAGTAGTCAGGTGCAGGAACAGTTTCTTTGTAGTGTATCAAGAAACACTCGGTATTTCACAAATTAGATCTTTAAAACATTCCGTCTAGACGAAGGTTATTTACATTACGCAGTTCACGTAGTGTTATTGTTTAGCTTGAATGAACGCGATACCTGACACGGTCGGCAAGGCTAGGGTAAAACCTTGTTTAGTCAACCTCGTCAGTGCAATGTTTTGATACACGACCGAGCCGTGAACCTATACCAATATAGGATATATAGAGAGAGAATACAAGACTGAGTAACATTGTTACGTGTACGTAGATTATAAGAATATACATCATGTAGCTTTACCATCTGATGTATTATAGTTAAAGTTAATACAGAACTCTACAGTTACCTGGAGTATTTATTCGATAGTATAAAAGGAGTTCTACGTCTTCAATGTTTGGGAACACTGTTACAAAGATAGATTAGGTTTTCTATTTATAGTAATTTCTTGGTTAACTGGTTGAATTATTTACAGTAAGTTGTTTTCACTGCCACATTTGAGAGATTTTTGCATCTATCAAACATGATAACAGCATTTTTATTGAGTTCCGAAACCGCATTTATGAAATTCAACATTTCATTATATTAAATATATTGAATATATTAATTTCCAATAAGCTCGACCGAAATTACATTTGCTCCAAATTCCATTGCAAGTTAGCATTAAAAATTCCTTGCCTAAATATTTTGCTGTTGAAAATTTAATAAACATTTCATTTTGTAATGGAAAAAACATTGATTTATGAATCATATAATTAATATTTCTACATTATTCGGTTTTGTTCAGGTATAAAGTTTAATTATTTGTAATTATAATAACAAGAGCAAAAAATGTTGATATCATAGACAGAGGTAGATGAATAATAATTTCCTAGGCACAGATCGGTCTTGTAGTTAAATAAGTTTAGGTGCATGGACTTAGAAACATCCTTTAACTTTCAATTTCTATATTCAGAACCTGGAAGGAATTGAATTTTACAATGTTTCAAGTTGTTCTATTACTCATTATAATGTAAGCTCTAAAAAACCACATTCGCAGTCGTGGTGCGGTGGAATGAAAATGTTTAATCATTATTGTGTTTAGTATCGACGGATCTGACTAACAATATTACGCATATCTACTCTACCAGCACTTATTGATAGACGATCATAGCTATCACTCAAGCCTCTTTATAAATCACGCGTCAACAAATTCTACCCTTCCGAACACCTCCAATTGTCTACACGTTTTTGCAGTACTTTAGTTATTTTTCCCTGAGCTCTTAATTGGGTCACTGTGATTAAAAATGTCCAATGACTTATTTAAGAATTCAGTTCTATTTACTGGCAAAAATATGTATAATAGGCTTCCAAGTCCTATAAGGCCAATTGGATGTTGCAAGTATTTCAGAAAAGCTGAAGAAAAGTTTCTGACTAGGAAGGTCTATTATAGAGTGGAAGAGTTCGTATCGGATTGATTCCTTACCTTTTGTAGGCCGAGCTTTGATTGTTTTGAGTTGCTTATATTATGTTATAAATAATATGCTATTTGTCTGCTTGATTTGAAACAAAGCTTTCAAATAAAGCATTAATATTATTGGTTTTGTAATTTATTGTTTCATTATTACATTGCTTTATTGCCACATATCAATGGTATGGAATGACATGGTATGGTAGAGGGGTCGCTCGGCAAGACTTGCCCTTCAACACGTCGACCACAATTGATCTTTTGTGTATACCCTTCTATGTTACACGAAAATTCCGATCACTTTCGAGAACCTCAAAATATTTCGAGGGTTGAGCTTTTGTAGATCTCCAGGTGCCACAAGGGCATTTTCGAGATGCCTCAACCTTTGGAGAGACAGTGCCTGACATTCGCAGAGTAGGTGCTCTGACGTTTTAGCCATAGTTTGGCAGAATCTGCATTGTTCATCAGTGGTTTTCCCCATTTTCTTGGCGTGGTACCTCCAGGGGCCATGTCCAGTGAGAAGGTCTACGACCAGTTTTATTTAATTTTTTAGCTTTTTTGTGTAGTTAGGCGAATGGGAGATGGGTCTCTACCCAGGTGCATTGGCCCAATGTGTCATTTTCCGCCTTCTTTACCAATTTCTGAGTTTATTCATTACTTGCCCTCTAGTGATGCTACAGAATGGTTCAGGCCCGCAAAAGGCAGTCTGTGCACCATTCCGTGCGAGCTAGTCAGCGGCTTTGTTGCCTTTCAGACTCTCGTACCCTGGTAACCACATTAGGGTGAGTCTGTTTCTGTTTCCCAGTTGATTTGCAGCCATCCGACAATAGCCATCCAACACAAGTATGATATAAAAATCATACAAAAAACTAAGTGCTAAGTTAAAAATTAAAAGTAAAAACATCGATTCACAAACATATATGAAAAAACAATCCAATACTGTTAGAGTAAACAAAAATAAAAACAAATGGATATAAAAGCTAAATTTAACATAAGTCGTTATAAAATCATAGCACCAGCTACTAATATTAATGATAATTTGGCAGTTAAAGAACTAAGCGAACACATACAGTCCAAAGCCGCGCAAAAGTGATGCATCAGATGGTCCTTATATAGACCATTGATATTAGCATTAACAGAAAAAGAATATGCCAATTAGGAATTAACCTTGTATAGGGATGTACTTAAACAAAGAGTTTCCAAGCAACAGGTGGGAGCTTCACCCCTTAAACCCACCCCTAACGCAATTCGGTAGTTTTTCGCGTTTATCTCGAAAACTGTAGGTCCTATAAAGAAACTATACTTACAAAAAATATTCCTAATAAAATTCTACATAAAAAAACTCTAGTATCGAAGTTGTTCAGAGTAAAGGTTTTCGAGAAATCAGCTAATAAATTTTGAAGTGCATTAAGAGAGATTAACGAACACGGTATAATCAAGTATTTTAGGTATTATTCCGGAAATCTGGGCTTTCATTAAGCTTGGATTCTAGTGAAGAAGGGGTTTATATCAAAGTTCGAAGGATTATAAAAGAACACCAACATCATGGCATGCCGAGCATGCTTTTGATAATAATCATAGAATAACAATTAAAAATTTAAAATTAATTCATAATATAACTGATAGCAGATTATTAGACGCATATGAAATTATGGAAATTATTAAATGTAAGAATAGTTTAAATAGAGATAGAGGGCCTATTCCGTATAGTCCATTGTATTGGTTGATCAAGCGTGACTAGCGGGATTCCAGGATTGGTTCTTTTTAGTTCCGCTTGATTAAGCAAACAGTAGTATAAAAGAGAGTTAGCTAGTTTTTAATTTTAGTTTTAATCATTTCCTGATGATGCTAACATGGTTAGCGAAACGCGCGTCGAGTGCAAAAATTCTGTTTCGGTATTGTGGATAAAACTCTGTTTTAGTATTAATACTGCCTAATTCCTACTTTTGAAATATTTCTAATTGAGATCTGAACTTTTAAAGTTCTGACTAAAAATAGTTAATCACAGAACAGCTTAAATAGGAATTACTCTGCTAAATATTGTGAAATAATCCCATGGCAGCCATAACGTCAGTGGCCAAATAAACAGTTAACAAAATTAAAAACCAAATCACTTATCCTGTGAATAAAAACATCTGATCAAAGAAGATCTACCAAGGAAATCGAAGTGAGCTCAATTCGATAACCTGCATAAATACAAAAATCTAAAGTAAAGACTTCCAGAAAATTACAGTAAAAGCGTAGCGTTTAACCAGGTATCCGAAATATAAAAAAAAAACAGATAGTCACTTTGGTGAAATCATATAAGGTAGTAAAGAAAGTCGATAAAAAACTGTAATAGTTACAATAAAATATAATAATCGATTAAAGATAATTTAACGGTAAGTTAGAAAATGATAAGGTACGATATGGTAAGTAAAATAGGTAATTATGAGGCCTACTTGTTTTCTTATGGTCCTACGGGAGTGGAATCTACTGGCAGTCGTTGGTGACTATTCCTTAACTTCCACAACTACTTGGCTGGTCCCAATTAGGACCTGGAGAAACTCTCTAGGCTAGTGAAAGACCGAGCGGAGGATAAACGCTTTTTTAAGAGTAACGCTCAATACATTCACAAGACGATATTGTCGATAATACGAGCATATAAATAACAGTGTATTTGCCAATTTATCTCATGATTAATTAATAAGGATATTAGACCTGATGGTCAAAATTACCACGATAATCTTTTGGCTTTGAAAAACTTCTCTTTTCCCCTTCTACAAGCAGTAAATTGTTTCGAAGGGAAATACCACGTCAATTGCCAAAGATATCTGAGACATCCGCCAAGAGAACGTTCGAAAATCCGGGACGACCACAAACACTTCGGAACTGTATTCGTCGATACCAGTTGGGTGCATTCCAATATTCCAGAGTGTGAAATACTGATGCATTCAATGTTTAAATATTCATTCTAAATTCCGAATAGATATGTTAAGTTCTGCTGTAAGGTAACGAGAATATCAACCACATAAATCTACCAGTGAATGGGAAGAAACTGTATTACTGGGTTTGGTAGCATTTACAACGCTACAGAACTTGGACCAATAACCTCAATCCGTCTTTTTTATTCTCACATGTCCAGTTTGTTGAAATTTTAAAACCAAATCTCCTATGTAGACAAGAATGACGTTTTGTCAAGATGCCCTTCACCAAAAGTAATGGCAGTTCTTAGTGCTATAGCACATGCATTGAGCACCATAAAAATGATTTCTACTCATTCTCCCATATAATACACCATTTTCGATTCAAAGTAAATTCGAAAAAAAAAATACAGACAGCAGTAATTGCAACAGTAAGCACGTTAAATTTTAAATCATATAAAATATGCAAATCTTATTGAAGATTTTACAAAAAAGCAAAAAAAAACAAGTATTTGCATTATTGCAAAAATAGAGAATTTTAGCACTACAATGGTATTTCATTTACAACTTGGGATCATTTTTCATCATTTAAGATTATTTTCTAATTTATCCTGCCAAATTTTACAAAGGCCAGTTTAAAACTATTTTCTCAAAATTTTGTTAATATTTTGTACTTAAATTTTGGTACCGCTTAAAAGGATTTTTGATAAGCTTTCCAGAGATGTGCCACGAGTAGGGTAGTGTCATTTAAAATTTTAAAGTGGATAAGGATATTGTTTCAGGGATGGGTGAGAGAGTGGTTTGCAATCATTCTTATTCCTCGGCTTTTTAGTAAAAATGGTATTTTTTTGACTTTTTGATGTCTCCTTTAGTGTAGAAAATTTGGTCATTGTAGGTTTTCAAGTTCTCACCCTGTATGGGCGTCCAGTGACCAGTGAGATATTTGCCTTTCTAGCTTTCGAAAGATGCTAATATAATATTACATAAATTGTAAAAAAAAACCATAAAACGAAAGTTTTCTTAACTTGACACGCTCTATTGGGAATCTTCAACTGACAGTGCTCATAGTTAGAACTTCTTTGCGATTCTTTTACTTCAAATGACGGTTCATCATTTGTCATCCCCAAAAAGTTTTGGGGATACACATGTTAGTTTAAATAGGGAGAAAATATGTTTATTTAAAACCATGTATGTAATGTTGATATTTCAGACTTTTTAAAAGTTTGAAAGAAACATATTCCTAACTTTAACATTTATCCAGGCGGAAAGTGATATTTACCCGGGAAGAAAGTAATCACTTTCGACCCAGGTAAATGTCACTTTCCACCCAAGTAAATAACAACATTCTTTGATTAACGAAATGTGTGTTTCAATAATTTTACTCGATTAATTTTTTTCATGTTGTAGATTAAAACATTCTCCTCAAATTTTAATTTATAAAAAATATTACACATTATTTTGTTACGTTAATTGTAACATGCGATTGATTATATGCTGCAACGGAATTTGTCAGCCCATGCTGAACATCTTGCGCAGAAATGATAACGTTTTTAGTACTGGAGTTTGTAATTTCGCCAGATATTCTTGTGGCAATTTTAACCTGAGAATCTGTAGACTTGTCGATGTACCCTTCCGCCACGGTGGAAGATTTCCACCCCCCTAATTTCTTCAACTGGAGAATGTCGCCACCGCTATCTACCAATAGTGTGGCTGCCGTTCTCCGGAAGCAGTGCCCCGTGTATATTCACAATGCGCGAGCTTTAGAAACGCTGCAATTTTTTTGGGAAATTGACTTATCGAATTGTGGCCAAATCAAAAACATTTAACCTAAAGAGACCCGACAACTCATTCATAAAAATCCGAAGTTTTGCATCAAATATCAACAAAACGACCTCCTTATATTTTTATGTATCGTCTACAAGCTTTTACCCCGACCGAATCCTCGCCGTGAGCAAACTTCGTCCCTACCAAAGACATTTGTTTTTGGTCCCCACTACTAAATGTAGTGTTGCCCGCGTCCGCCTGAGCGAAAGCAGGGACAGTTCATAGGCGTAGACTGTGAAAATGTGAGTCCATCATAATAATAATTTTAATAAAGTAAATACGTTTAATTTTAAATGATGGTATTTATTCCGGTGCATTATTTAAAATATATTTATGTTTTATTTATAGTGTGTGGGTTAGATTGAGTTAGTTTGGGTTAGATATGGGTTCTGAAGGTTAGTTAACACAAAATAGTTATTTTGCTGTGTCACGAAATTTTTCCGTGTCCTTGAAAAACCACTGTCATGAAACCAAAGAAGTATTCACTTCAAAAATGATTTAATAAAGGTTGGTAAATGACTGCAAACATATCAGATTATCCATTAATATCACATACATAGGTAAGTATTATAAAATATTAATTAATCACATCACAAAATGATGCCCACTGTACTACTGTGTTTCATTTACTTTTACTTACTTGTGGAAACTCAGGTTCGGATGATAATAGCTGGAGATTTTGCATACCTCACACCGCAAGACCACCGTTACTTTGATATAAAGTTTATAAAAAATATTTATAGGAAATCACTCACGAAATACAAAAAAGCTACCCGTCGCGTCGCGTCACACAAATTCAGGCTTTAAAACGTCCATTTGAAACCAAACAAAACTGGGCGAAGAGTGCTATTTTGCACGTTTTTTAATGAAAAACATTAATTTATTCAAGTTGCGATCAAAAGTTGGACGGCCATCTTGTCACTTTTGACGTCTGTATTATTAGGAATCCCATTCAAAACGGTGTCGAAATTTTTGCTAGTGAGCTTTGACATTGAACAATTTTGTTAATATCATAGCAACCAGTCATCAAAAATAGTGTCGAAAAGAGCTTCTTTTCGACACTACTTTGCGTATCGAAATAACTTCTTTATGATACCAAAATAGAAATAGTATATTCAACTTACATTTGCGATGAATGGTCATTGCATAATATACTATTCAGCAGCTAATAATGAAATAAAATTTCCGAAAACTTATTTCCTGAATAATTTCAAATTTGAACACGAAATTTATGAGATACCAAAAATACGCAATTTTATCCCGATTTAAACGTTTTTGTGACACATTGAATACCTATTAAAAATATATTTTCATTTCATTATAAATGCTACTATCCCTTTAAAAAATCTCCTAAATAAACTGGTATATCTAGAAAAAATGATTAAATCTAGAGTATTGGCAATTGTAATTGGTTTATTTAGATTTGCTAAACCAGTAAATTGTTAGGGTATTTCTATAAAGCTATTGTATTAATAAGTACCCGTATTAGGTAGGTATATAATATAATTAAAGTAGATAAACATATTTACAGCAGTGCCTTCCCTGGTTTTGAAACGTTACGAGCTTAGTATAGTTCGAATGGGGAAGAGCCATCGGTCGTCGACCTTCAATGCTCTCAATCTATTGGTGCACTTACTTTACTACGTGCATACTATAAATATTTTGGGGGTAAAACAAGGCGGAACCAAGGGAAGCGGCATTGCCAGATTGGCATGCAAGAACTTCAGAACCGGTTTTTGATGGATCAAAAATGGGGAAAATAACTATTTATACCTTGAGACGGAAATAATAGTCAGTGACGTCAGTCACTAGTTCGAAAACAGACCAACGTGAGCGGCTTAAAGTAATATTTAATATTTAACAATAAATCTGGTATGAAACGCTCGCAAAATGCCGCTCATTCTAAATGCGGACACAGCGTTCCGGCACAAAACGTGCACCGCTGCCAAATTCATTGTGGCCCGTATACGCGCGTTACGCGGAGCATTTGAAGCAGCTGTATTTTAACAGAGGTTCACGATCGACGGTCGTAAATGTACTGATATTTTACGACCGTCGGGCGGAGGTCGCAACGTTGCAACAGTAAACGAGCATGTACCCTGTGAGAGAACTGTTGCATAGTCGCGCTTGCGGGTTTAGGTTATCGTTTTGTTTTAA
>JAEQML010070037.1:0-17066 GCA_016904865.1 Pissodes strobi | reverse complement strand
AAAAAAAACCATAACGTAAGTTTGACAGGGCGCTGCAAACAATTCAGAAGATATCAATTGTGTTTTTCCAAAGCCAAATAGAGTGTTAGAGTGCTATAAATAATTTCGTCATAAATTTGATTAAATATACGGCAAACGAAAATATCGTTTATGGCCAGCATTTATTTAAATTCAACCTGTGTGCGGCGAAATTCGCCGATCGTTACTAGGCAACGAAGAAATTAAACGACGATCCCTTTGTAGTGCCATCTTGTCATTAAGTGGACCTTCTTGTCGTAGTTAATATTCGCTGGTGTCGGTTACTATGAAATGCATAATATGTTTATATTCACCGTAATAACCAAAATTTGGCAAGTTATATATCTGGTTTCGATGTAGACCAATAATTTTTCACTTTGCTGCCTCACTGTAAAAAGTGAATGTAAATTTCAGTAATATTACCATTATTACTATGCTATTTTTACTTCTTATTTGGTGTAAAATATGAAACAACCAGTTTTTTAAAGGGTTTTATTTAGCTTGACCTGTTTGTTTTTTGAGTCAAATCTTGTAGTTGAAATTTTACCCCCTTCCTGTTGACAGATTGATCTGATATTTGGCACACACCTTTAGTTCTGATGACAATGCAATTTAGCACATTCTGTGTTATTGTAAATCCAAGATGGCCGCCGCTACAAAATGGCGGATTACATATTTTTTCAATATGGGTATCAAAGAAAGGGCTTGAATAGTAGAATACTGTACACTGTGAAAAATTTAAAATCTACGCTGGTCGCCGGCACAAAATGCCAGATTTCATATATGCTTCAATATTTCTAATGTAGTTGAAATTTTCCCCCTTCCTGTTCACAGATTGATCTGGTATTTGGTACATACCTTTAGTTCTGATGACAATGCAATTTAATACATTCTGTGTTATTGTAAATCCAAGACGGCGGCCGCTTCAAAATGGCGGATTACATATCGATCACTGGATTGAGTGAACTCTTGAACAGAACACACTTTGCGTGTGTGCAAAATTAGTATTTTGCTGTTAATCAGTGAAAAAATACTTTTCTATCCCTGGGCTTTTTCATCACCATAAAGTGGAACCACTACCCCGTCTATTGAGTCAAAGAAAGTTATGTCTCTGTACATTTAAAAAATATGTTTTTGAAGGTGCTCTAAATAGAAAAAAGTTGTTTGATGATCATTAACACAATTTTTGGTATTAGTCTTTATTTCTAGTAGAAAGTTTTAATATTTTTATCAGGATATTAAATTATATTTGCTGAAATCTAAACGAAAGCAAGCGCATGGCTAGATATAGATGGGCGCCAATATTTATTATTACGGTGTTATATGTATTTGTTTCACTTTCGACATTCAGAATACATCTTGTAGAAAGAACGGAAATGCAATTCGTGCTTGTAATTTCAACTATATAATATTAATTAATTAAGTTTTTATTACGCTGAGGACATTGTCGACTAATGCTAATCTCCTATTTTTCCCCATCTAAATCTAGAACAGCACGATAAACCAAGGGAACTGAAGTGTTAAGAATTGCTCGTAAAATACAGGTAATAAAATCTGACTGTTTTTACTGCGTCTGTCAATTACATCGCCCTGTTATATCTAATGTGCCATTCATACGATGCAATAAAAACTTCATATAACCGCGCGACAGTATACACTCTCTGATATTGCGTTAATACAGATTTGTATTAATAGGTGAGGTAATACATTAAAGGACTTATTACTTTTCTATTGGAGTCGCTTAGTTAGAGCCTATAAGTTATTCAAAGTTTAGCACTGTCGTATATGTCATATAAATTGCATTTTTCACGTGACCGATAATATCGGCTAATAAAAAAGCTAATTTATGGTTCAGTATATATATATATATATATATACAGCGTGATCAGTTAAGGCCACGGAGCGGCTGTATCTCGAAAGCTATCCATGCTACGGTTCTGGGGTAAAAAATGTATTAAGAAAAGTGGCCAAAAGAATTTGATTAAAAATATTTTTAAGTTCATAACTTAACCGCAAGAGGGCGCATTTGCTATGGTGTTACAATAAAACGCAAAATGCTCCAAATATCTCAGATACAATGTAGTCGGAAATACACTTTTTAGAATCTATGTTCAATTCTCTACAAATTTTGTTTAAACAATTTTTCTCTAATTACCATGGCAACTGCAGGGTGGTGGACAACAGTTTAAAATTTTTAAAATGCTTTATCTTGGGTTTGCCTTAACCGAATTTAACAAACGATGGCTCATTTTATAGGACTCCTTAATCCGATTTAATTTTATTATAAACAAATCAAAAATTAATTTGTATACTCAAAGATAGGGGGCGCCATTCAAAAAAATGTCATACTCGTACCGATTTCGTAAAAAATTTAAATGCAACCCTATAGCTTTTTTTACTCTGTTTGATAAGTCAATAGTTAAGATAAATAAATTTGAAAACTGGAGGTCGATATCTCTTTTCGTTTTAAAATTATTGCAAAAATAGTAGACGAGTGTCAGAGAAAAATTACAATCCTCTAAATAAAATTAACTTGCCCTAAATGAATGATAAATATTAAAACTAAACAAAACTTATCCATAAATAATTATTCTTCGTGATTTTAATATTTTTTCTAATAATTAGAGTGGTTTATTATTATTTTTTCTATTAAAAAAGACGTCATCATATGTATTGATTTAATTATTGGAAAAAATTAATTTATAGCGAAGCTGGCCATGAACTATTAAACGACAATAGAAACTACACGTGTAAACGGTTTACTTCAAATTAATGATCAAATTTATTATTATTAGTAGTATTATAAGGAAATAATAGACGTAATAATAATTGTAAAATATTTAATAAATAAATTACCATTAAAGAATATATTACTGAAAAATTCAACACTAATTAAAACGAATCGCGTAACAGTAAATAAAACACAACTAAATTACAACAAAATAACTTATATTTAACAAATTAAATGTTCAAATTGTCTTCCATGCATCGTTTTGAATGCAGCGATTTAGCTGTCTCTGAGTGGAGATATATTTATAACATTTTTAATTCGACCTATCATCTCTACTCGGGTAGTTGGTCTAGTTTTATATACTAAGTCCTTTATTCTGCCCCATGTATAAAAATCCATACAAGTCAAGCCGGGGGACCTAGGTGGCCAGGGAAATAAGCTACCTCTACCAATCCACCGGTTGGGAAACTGTTGTTTCATGTAATTTTGTACAATACGGGATTAATGGGCTGGACACCCGTCGGCGTCGTGCTGTAACCACACATTCCTTCTTGTTTCCAGGGGAACTTCTTCTAGTAATCTCGGCAAATCAAATGCTAAGAAATGCAAGTAGATTTCATTTGTTAAATTAACTCCAAAGATATGCGGGCCAATAATCATTCAATCGATAATACCATACCAGACATAAACGCTCCAGTCATGCTGTTTATCAACTTCACGCATTCAGTGTGGATTAGTATTCGACCCGTAATTCATATTATGAAGGTTCACTTATATTATTGCCAAATGAGGCTTCGTCTGTCCACAATATTTGGCACGAAATGTGAGGGTTCTCTCGGACCATATTTTTAAGCCAGAGGCAAAAATTAACTATGATCCAAATCACTTTCCTTTAAGGCTTGATGCAACACTACATGATATGGATGCATTCGATTTTCTGCAAGAATTTTCTTTTTGAACCAAAACAAATTCCCAAGTCTTTAGCCATTTCTCTAATATTTATATGGGGAATGGAGATCCAATACATTTATAATATTTTCTTCTGTCCTTATCCGGCGATGTCTTTTCACAACAGGAACTGATTGGTCTCGGCCAGTCTGTCTCAAGCGTCGGGCTGAACGGTGAAATACCTCTCTGGAACGGTGTACTCTGAATGGGAACGCAAAATATACTCTCTTACTCTCTAAAAGTTATAACTGAGTTTTCAAAACATTGAAAAAAAATAGCTAATATATCATGCGCTCCTTCAGTCGTAAGAGGCTTTGTTTCCGTAAGAATACATTTATCGAACAGGTAATTTCAAATTATGCCAACAGTAGAAACTGTCACTATGACATTTATTTAACGTGAATGATAAATGTTTTCATTGTCTCATTGTAATAGATCATGGCATGCTTCGCTATAAATGCAATATTTAGAATTATTATTAAATCAATAGACATGATGATGCTTTTTTAACAAAACAAAAATAATAAAACACTCTAATCATTACAAAAAGAAAACTAAAATCACGAAGAATAATCATTTATGGACAAATTTTGTAGAGGTTTAGCATTTATCATTCCTTTAGACTAAAGCAAGTTAATTTTATTTAGATGACCCTCTAACACTCGTCTACTATTTTTGCAATAATTTTAAAACGAAAAGAGATATCGACTTCCGGTTTTCAAATTTATTTGTCTTAAATAATGATCTATCAAACAGAGCAAAAAAATCTATAGGGTTGCATTTAAATTTTATAAGAAATCGGAACGAGTATGAAATTTTTTTGAATAACGCCCCCTATCTTTAAGCATACGAATTAATTTTTACATTGTTTATAAGAAAATTAAATCGGATTAAAGAGTCCTTTAAAATGAGCCATCGTTTGTTAAATTCGGTTAAGGCAAACCCAAGTTAAAGCATTTTAAAAATTTTAAACTGTTGTCCATCACCCTGCAGTTGCCATGGTAATTAGAGAAAAATTGTTTAAACAAAATTTGTAGAGAATTGAACATAGATTCTAAAAAGTGTATTTCCGACCTACATTGTATCTGAGATATTTGGAGCATTTTGCGTTTTATTGTAACGCCATAGCAAATGCGCCCTCTTGCGGTTAAGTTATGAACTTAAAAATATTTTTAATCAAATTCTCTTGGCCACTTTTCTTAATACATTTTTTACCCCAAAATCGTAGCATGGATAGCTTTCGAGATACAGCCGCTCCGTGGCCTTAACTGATCACGCTGTATATATATATATATATATTTGAAGAGAAGGTAGTCTCGACTGGCTAGTTAAAAAAAAAATATCAAAAACTTAGGTTTTCTTGGGGATGCAGTCTGGTTTATTTTTAGGCCTAAATTAAAGGAACACCCTTTATTGTTCTGTCAAGCTTACGAAATTTATTTCATTTCATCTTCAGGACAATCTACAATTTATAAATTATTTCGTTAGTCTACCTAACAAACTAATCTATATTTTAAACGACTCACCAATGTGGGTTGAATTAAAAACAAGTGCATAGCTAAGAGGAAAAGGGGGAAAATCACAACCCCAGCTACATTTTTAACGACTTTTTGTGAGTATAAAGCATAAAATGGCGCCCATATTGGTGCTCGGACACTGTTACACTGGTTTCTTAAAATAAAAATACGTTTTAGGGAAACAAAAAAATCCGCATAAAATGTCCAATTTATATATAAATAATCTAGAACATACTCCTTTAACGCTTACTGTGAATGCGAGGGAGACAGAAAATTGTTATTGTAAGTGTGACAGAGATAAACACATTAATTTGTCCTGGGCTCAAGAGACTGGTGGTTAGGAATTATTACATAAACAATTGGTTTACCAGGACATTTGAAAAAGTATTGACTGAAACGCAAAATTAAAAGGGTTATTACCAATGATCTTGTAGCAATTTACTAAGAAAGAACAACAAAATTCTGCCATTCCCCAACCTTCGAGTTTGATTATTCATCGGGAGCGGGAGAATCCATCGCAGCGAGGCAACCATCTTTATGTATTTTTAAAATATAGTTGTAAATAGCACTGAGATTCTGAGTGTCACTCTTTTTGTTCATTGAGTTTTCTTCCATGTTTATATGGACCATTTCTAGAAAAATCCTTCTATAGTAAGAATTTACTTTTTCCAAAATCTCAGTGTTATCCCAATCAATTTGGTGATCTAGTTCATGAACGATGAGGCCCATTGTCTCATCTATAAACTGCCCAAATGGCTCTTTAGCTAAGTTACTTACAGGAATACTAACCTCATCTTATAATACTGATAATAGTTTTTATGTTAAGGACTCTTTCTCATTTAGTGAATTTATCAAGAACTACCAACTCCCTAATGACTATGTTATTGTGAGCTTTGATGTAGTCTCGCTATTTACAAATCTTCCCCTAGAAGCAATCTTAACTAGTTTACATGAAAAATGGGATACCAACTCTCAGTTTTGCAACTTAGATTTTTCTACTTTTGAAAATATCCTCAAATTTATCTTTGACTCCAACATAATGATATTTTATAACACTTACTATAAACAAATCTTTGGTACTCCAATGTTATCTAAAATATTTCCTATACTAGTGAATTATGTGCTGGATGATCTGGTGAGTGATTGTCTCCAGTATATGCCTTTCCATGTGCCTTTTGTGAAACGCTACGTGGATGATCTTTTGCTCTCCGTACCTAAAGGTAGGTAAAGGTAGAATTGAGGTGGCTCTAGATATTTTCAACTCCTATAACCCACATATACAATTTACTGTGGAGGAGGAATCAAATAATAGCGTTCCCTTTCTGGACATGTTGGTGACTAGGACCGATAATAACATATTAAAAACTAAATGGTATGGAAACCATATTGTTCCACAGGCTGATAAGTTTTTTTTCATACCATCCGATGAAAACTAAAATTAACCTAGTCCTAGGGATGAAGGCTAGAGCAACTAAACTAACACACCCTGATTTCAGAGATCTATCCATTGCACAATTGAAGGGCATACTGGTGGACAATTCCTACCCATAGAGACTAGTAAATAAGTTTCTGTTTAACACTTTATATAAAATCCCAGAAAATATAATTGAAAGACCCTCCCAACCTCTATCTTTAAATAAATTAACTGCAATTGAGCATAACTCCAACATTGAGGATACAATAAATAACATCACTAGTAATACTTAAAAATATTTTTCTCTGCCATTCATAGAGGGCTTAAGATGTAAACTCACCAATCTATTTAAAAATCTAGATATCAAAATTGCAAAGAGACAAATTAAAACTTTATCCTCAATTTGCACAAAAACAAAGTCTTCCTTACCACTTAATGAAAATTATAATATTGTTTATAAAGTTCCATGTAAGAATTATGAAAAAATGCTACATAGGTCAAACATCGAGAAACTTAAAAGGCCGCCTCACATCGCATAGGAGTGACATCCGAAGAGGGGTTCAGTCCTGCGCATTAGCTGAGCATGTTCATGAACTAGATCACCAAATTGATTGGGATAACACTGAGATTTTGGAAAAAGTAAATTCTTACTATCGAAGGATTTTTCTAGAAATGGTCCATATAAACATGGAAGAAAATCTCAAGAAGAGTGACACTCAGAATCTCAGTGCCATTTACAACTATATTTTAAATATATATAAAGATGGTTGCCTCGCTGCGATGGATTCTCCCGCTCCGGATGAATAATCAAACTCGAAGGTTGGGGAATGGCAGAATTTTGTTGTTCTTTCTTAGTAAATTGCTACAAGATCATTGGTAATAACCCTTTTAATTTTGCGTTTCAGTCAATACTTTTTAAATGCCCTGGTAAACTGATTGTTTATGTAATAATTCCTAACCACCAGTCTTTTGAGCGCAGGACAAATTAATGTGTTTATCTCTGTCACACTTATAATGACAACTTTCTGTCTCCCTCGCATTCATAGTAAGCGTTAAAGGAGTATGTTCTAGATTATTTATATATAAATTGGACATTTTATGCGGATTTTTTGTTTCCCTAAAAAGGTATTTTTATTTCAAGAAACCAGTGTAACAGTGTCCGAGCACCAATATGGGCGCCATTTTGTGCTTTATATTTAACAAAAAGTTGTTAAACATGTAGCTGGGGTTGTAATTTTGCCCCCTGATTCTCTTAGTTATGTACCTGTTTTTAATTCAACCCGCATTGGTGGGACGTTTAAAATATAGATTAGATTGTTAGGTAGACTAACGAAATAATTTATAAATTGTAGATTGTCCCTGATCTGCGCATTGAGCATTTATTCAGCTGGATTGACGATTATCGACAGCTGATTTTTAAAACGATTTAGATTAATCTTAATTTTGCTGTTTCTGTTTGGATTTTAGTTTAAGATTATTTTTTTTTTATTGAAGTAAGTGAAGTCGATTTAGATTTAAAAAAAAAACAAAAGTATTTAGGTAAATATAAAATATTAGTAAGTTCCGAAATCGTTACAAGACGACACAGAAAATACACATCTGGTGAATAGAAACCTTTACTGAGAAATATGTTTTGATTCATAGTTTATTCCCTGAAATATGAAAATATATTGAGTTCCCTGTTTTCAAAACTTGGAAGTCAAAGGCGTCAAATCAAAATGCCACATAAATAAAGCTTGAATAAAGAATGCTCTGCCCGAGATTTAGCCAAAATACAAGTATCCGTCTACAAACAGAAATAATAGACACATTATTTATTTTTTACTCGTTTCTGTATATAAACATTTAATTAATTTAACATTTAACTCTGCAAACTAAAAACTTCACGTTTCTTTTCTAGTCTATAGATATTTTACTCCTCAGGCAACGCTTTGTTCAAAAAATTCACCACGACTTTTTTACGCAAGAAATAATATTTTTTATTGCAAAAGGTGTACTTTGTGTGTTTTTGAACAGGTTTAATTTCTTGAGCAAAGGGTTTTGAGTTAAACTGGTCTAACTTCGCCGGGTTTTGGTATATTGTGGGAATTGATGAAGGTAGAGTTGTTGAAGCTGAACTTAGTGAATTTGACGAGAAGAAAGATGAATGTGATAACGGACGTCAATCATTTTTGAAGTTGGCTTTCAAAACTTAAAAGACCAATATATTTTTAGGGTTAAGGTTGTAACGGCGCCCTTTACTAATTTTTGCGACCTCCTGTATATTGGTTTTCTCGGGCGCCACCCCTTTGATATTTACAGCGACAAAGGGGATCGTTGTTCGCCTGTATGGAGAAACGGTTGTCCAAGGTTCGGTTTTAAATAATCGGAATCGGTCCCTGGTAAATGAAGCACTCTGTGAAAACAAAATAATGGTCGTGTTTATCCGACAGTAAGTATAAACCTAACTTCCTTATAGCTAAAAGTATCGGACAACTTATTCTAAGCGACCCAACCCGGTAATATGTAAGAAAACTCAAACGGTAGTAAAATAATCGAAATCTTTAGTCGCGCGGTAGACTGTAGCGGTGCGGAAGCCCCACGGTAAGTATGTTAGCAATTACGTTAAACGGTAGCGGTACTGAAGCCCTACGGTAAATATGGCAGTAAATACGGGAAACTGTAGCGGTACGGAAGCCCTACGGTAAATATGGCAGTAAACACGGTAAACGGAAGCGATACGGAAGCCCGACGGTAAGTATGGTAGTAAACGGTAGCGGTACGGAAGCCCTACGGTAAGTGCGGTAGTAGATACGGTGAACTGTAGCGGTCCGGAAGCTGTGTGGCAGTAGATACGGTACGGAAGCCCTATGATAAATACGGTATACGGTGCTCAATAGCTCCAGCTCTATGACACGGTGGGTTCAGCAGAACCGTTCCCTAACTCGGACGTGAAGCATGGATGGACTTACTTTGGAAGGATACTTAGCCGGGATTACTCCACTTGCCAAGCCAGGATGGCCGGGATTACTCCGCTTGGGGAGCCGGTATTACTACGGCACTGAAAAAAAATATTTGATTCAAATAAAAATGGAGTTTATTCAAGCAAATATTTGTTTGCTAATGGCCAAATAAATATTTGTTTGAATACCAAATAATATATATTTGATTTATTTTTAAGATTTTCTTTGTTCGAAATAAATATTTATTGTGAACAAACAATATGATTTTGTAATCGTTGTTCACATCAAACAAAAATAACTTTAAAACAAATAAAATTATTTTGATTCAAATACGAGAAATTATTTCGTACAAATGCCCAAAACATTGGTTTAAATACCTGGCCTAATTAAATTAAACAAATATAACATGTATATGTTCTAAAACCGTTGTGTTTTGATTGAAATCTGAGGTATATTTGTTTCAAAAACTTTGTGTTTTAATTTAAATAGGTCAGTTATTTAAACCAAAGTTTTGGGAGTTAGTACGAAATTATTTCTCTTATTTGAATCAAATCATTTTTATTTGCTCAAGCCTGTTCAATGTTTACTGGTTGTGTTGGTGATACATTTTGGCTGTTGCAAATATGTGTTCATCTTTCTATAATGACTATTTATTGACATTCAGTTAGCTTAAAAAAAAATAAAAACACTGTTATTATTGTTAAGACGTATTTAGGTTTCACGTTTTAGCTGAAATAAACTATATGTCTTAGTTTTCTTTTAATTGCCAAAGAATCCAAAATCCGAACCCTATCTAACCCGCCGACTTGTAAATAATATGTGAGAACACTTAACTTATAATTACCAAATTCATGACAGGAACATTTGTCCACAGTAAATAAAATAAAAGTTTAAAAGGGATATCCAAGAAACATTTTTATTCAAAGGTATTAAAAGCAAAGAACAAAACGAGTATTCCCAAAATATAAATAAAAAATATAATCAGATTATTTTGTCTTTGCTTATCACTGGTTTTGAAAGTTAATCATTTTTATAATAAAAAAAAAACTATTATTATAAGCTAAAAACATCTTTTGTCTATATACTAGATAGGAACATAAACATATTATGGGATAAGTTGTACTACTTATTAATTTTAACGGTTACTCACTAGTTTTTATAAAAAATACTAAAATTCTAGAGTCCATAAAAATTTTATCATATAAAAAAGGGAAAGGCAGTAATATTTTACTTAAGTAAACTAATAGGACATACTTCTACCTCTCCAGATCCAGTATAATGAGTATTGAACGGAAATGGCACAGGATTTTCAGCAATTCTATTGTTAGTAACGACATTAAATCGATTTCCATCAGGCTACGTAAAACTTCGATGCCATCAATATTTGGATCTAAAAATAAAACAACAATAACTAAAACAAAAAATAATAGAAAAAAAAGCAATTGTGACTGTTCATGATGCTATTTGAATAGCCTGCTACATTGTTTAAAAGTATATCTTATAGATTTAACTAAAATAATAATTTTTTTCTAAATACTATTAGATGTAATCGAAATAAAAAACAATTTGCTTCAAAACTGTACTTCCGTGGATGAACCATTTGTTTATTCAAATTAAATAAATAGGGCTTTGAAATAACTATCAATTCATATTATATTATGTAGGTACAAGAACGAAAAGGACGCCATTGAATTTTTACAACGTAAAAAGCAAAAATACTCAATCAAGATCGTACGCCAAACTGCCTAAGCGTAGATACTGTTTTATATTGTAGGCGTATATCGCGTGAATTCATCTGCATTGCTAGGTAGTAACAGCAGAAAACAATGAACTCACGCCATTTTGATTATGAGAGGACGCTTCTTATTTACAAACGATTAATTATGTACCTGGCTAAGTAATATAATAAAAACGTAACTTACCTTGAAATGAGGATACAAATGATCCAAGTCTCAATTAATGTATCTTCCATCACATATATTAAAAAAATAGCGACTTGGGCGGATACACTCTATAAAATCTCCCTATAGGACGGCAGCAGAAACAGTGTTGCCAGATCAGTTTTACAGTTAGGTAGTAGATTGATGTAAAAATAATAGTAGATTGATTTAAAAAATAGTAGATTACAAATTCACTGTCTAGCTTTACCAAAAAAAACCTACTCATGGTAAAACTGAAGTAAAGCAGAACTAATATGACTAACCACTAACAGTAAACTAATAACACCTGTTATTCAGTCGGGTTTGAGTAAACACGCCGACACAGACACCCGAGTGACAAGTCGTAAGCGTTGTTTGAATAAAGGATTGTTGTGTTATAAGTGTTTAATTTACGGATAGCCGTAGGTACGAAAACTAATCAACTTGACCAATAATCCCTCAGTATACGAATGTTTTTAACCCTTATTTAGGCGCCCTGGTGTATTTCGTACCTACACCATTCCTAATAATAGTTAATAAGGCATACCCCACCATACCGCTTCGTGTACCTCAAACAACGTCGTAAGTAAATTGCTAATGACATTTAAATGATTCAAAGAACGAGCAACGAGCCGGTGAATCCCTTATATGTATATAGAGAACTAGTGGTGGTGGTGCCATCTTTTAAAACTGCTTTAAAATAGCAACGTAATTCCACTTCACAAAAATAATTAAGATGTTATGTTAGAATTTTAAGATTTTTGTTTCATTTTTTAATTTTTTCTTGTAGTTTTAGGATATTTATTCAAGTATTCTGTTTTTCTCTAAATAATAGTAGAATTTACCTTTAAGAAAGTAGAATAGTAGCCAAAGGTCAAAAATAGTAGATCTACTATAAAAATAGTAGATCTGGTAACACTGAGCAGAAATTAAACTGAACTGAGGGCACGACGAACGTAGAACGTCGACGCGGCTGCGCAACTGCTACGAGTTGAACGAGACTCGGATGAAGTAATAATATTTGGTCCAATATTCACAATCTTTATTTTAAAGCAACCCTTATTCGTTTTAAATAACGGAGAGGTTTCGTATCTGTAAAGCTTTAAAGCGAATAAATATGTGTTTAATATGCTTGCTATCACAAGGCAAAGAAATTACCAAGAAAAATGAAACACGCCCAATTATTTAAATTAAAGAAATTTTGTTTAATCTAAGTAATTTTTATTTAAAGCAAACAAATAAAAAGCAAAGATATATTTATTAAGATTTTTTTTCCACATTTTTATCAGTGGGGAGGACGGCCGGGATTACTCCACATGCCAATAGGGATGGCCGGGATTACTCCACTTGCCAAGGCAGGATGGCCGGGATTACTCCGCTTGCCAATAGGGGAGCCGGGAATACTACGGTAGGCCGGGATTACTCCGCTTACCAAGGCAGGATGGCCGCAATTACTCCACTTGCCAATAGGGAAAGGATCACGGACCAGGAATACGGTACGACGGATATTTACCTGCTCGGTCTGTCGGTCCTTCCCGGTTTGTCTGGAGCTGGGCTTGGTCGGCGGTGTCTCCTACTGGTGGGGTATGCTGCTTGGTCGGTGCCAGGCTGCGGACTAGACTGCCTCTCGACTGCCGACTGACTCGACTCGAGAACCCCGGGTGCATGATACAAAGAATAACAGGTATGATATTGCACACGCCACTATCAGCTGACTCGCTCCCGTCGACGTCACAATGAGAGTTGCCGCCATTAAAATCCACCGGTTTACAAGGAGACTTTTATGATATTTTAAGCTTTGTTTATTTTGCCGTGTATTTTGTGGTGTTTTGTCACCATTTTATGAGAGTTGTGACATTTAAGTTGAATTTGGAGACTCTTTAGTGTAAAAAACTTAAAACAAATCAGGTTATTAAAACTATTTTGAACTATTAGTTAGTGTGACTTTAGTAATAGTGACTTTGTGTGGATAATAATAACTTATTTTGTTGTTTTAAAAGCTATATGAGGTATAATAAACAATTAATTATTGAGCAAGTGATTAAGACAACATTAATTTGTGATTTTTAGCATTTTTAAGGTTAGTTATAAACTACACGTATTAAAAATGCGTTGTGCTATAGCTGGTTGTCTGAGTGACAATCAGACAAAACGTGCTGACAAATCTGTAAGATTTCATGCCTCTCCCAAAGACAATATTGTTGAAAAGCCGTGGGTTACTGCTTGTTGCCGTAAAGACCATTTTAATACTAAAACCTCGAGAATTTGTTAAAAATATTTGAAGTCAGAAGACCATGAAATAAATTTGCAACATGAATTGTTGCAATACGAATCCAAAAAAGGACCCAGTTAAAGCGCAATGCAGTACCTTCTCTTCATCTGCCAAAATCAAAAGATTTATCTGTAAACCAGGTAAAAAGACAGGAGAGGCTTTCGAAGAGAGAATCGAAGAAGTATGGGGAAGATATCATTGATCAGTGCTAGTGCAACAATGGATTTTGTGGATTACATATAGAACATTGGATAATAAACACAATTATTTGTAACTGTTTTTGTAGATCTGCGAAAGGCTTGATATTTTACCCAGTGATTGTGGTGTACCGCAGGGCTCGGTTCTAGGGCTATTACTCTTATCACTATATGTATTTAATTTAAGATGTGCAGGACTTATGCGCGGTACTTTACTTTTGCTGATGATACAGCTTTGGTATACACAGCTGGGGAAGTTAATGCATTAAATAGGCTTGTAAATGATGACATACAGTTGTATCTGAACTGGTTTTACAATAAATTAAAAATCAATACTGACAAAACAAATTTCTAATATTAACATTGTTGTTGTGATATACGTAAATATAACACTAGGTCCCAAAATAACATTTACAAAATAATGACTAATACAAATATAGGCCTAAATAACCCGTATGTGCAAGCATGTAAATCGTACAGTAGAGTACTGGAAAATATTAGAAATCTTATTAATTATTTTCTTTATAAATTGATAAATGTTTACATTGATAGTAAGGAGTTTTTAAAAAGAATCCTTTTTAGAGTTGGTCAGGCAAATACGAGATATACAGATTTGTTATTTATGTATGCACCTAGAACTAATCTTTATAAAGATTCTCCATTGATAAGGCTGTGTAATAATTTTAATAGGTATTGTAGTATTGTATTTGAGTTGAATTGTTTAAAAAATAAATAAAAGGAGAAATAGATATAAGGATATGTTCCTAGTTTGTAGGTTTAGTTTTTAGTTTGATTGTATCTATTATTGGCTTTGTAAAACTTGTTGATACAAGAAAAAATAAATAAATAAATTATAATGTTTTTATAAAACTATTTAAGTGGTATCTAAATATTAGTTAGAATCTCTCCGACATAAAAGTTGTAATTAGTATGTGCGAGGCCAGAGCTTAAAGCACTGATTAGGGATTTATGTATTTATTGTATTGTAATATTGAGTTGTATTAAATAAATGTTATAAAAAAATAAATAAAAAGTTTGTCTAAAAAAGCCTTGTTTTATTTTATTTTTTTATTTATTTTAATTAGAAATTTATAGAATAATTTAAAATCATGTTAATTGACATCTCAGCAGAGTTGCTACTATATACACTTGATTATAGATGATTATAGCAGGGAACATAGAGAAATATTAGGTATTATAATAGATATATATTTGATATTATAAGGGAAGGTGTAGTGGATTGGTTTTGTTTCACAGATGGAAAGATCTACTTATTTATCTTCCCATATCGGAATTGTATTTATTTAAAAATGACAAAAAACTAAAACAAGGCTTTTTAGACAAACTTTTTATTATTTTTTTTACAACATTTATTTAATACAACTCAATATTACAATACAATAAATACATAAATCCCTAATCAGTGCTTTAAACTCTGTATAACTGTCTACAAAATTGTGATATCAAGGCGTGGCACCCCAATTTTATTTAATGACCCCCCCCCCCCCATTAGTTTTTGTTTGATTTTACCGTCATACTTATATATACTTTATCAAAGCGTCCAAACCTTGCAGTCTATTTAAAGTAATAGTTATATAAGTATATATAGACCTTATATATACTTTTTCAAAGCGTCTAAACTTTGCTTAATAATATACTCTAGTTATCAAAACAAAGAAATATTATGAGTTGATTTTTAATATTGTCAAGAAGTTTAATTTTTTGATACTTTCTGGGCTAAATAGACACTAACGTCTAATAATTTAGAAATATCTAGAAAATAACTCTCCGAAGATACATCGTACTAAGAGGCATCTTTAAAACGATAGTACCTTACTTAAGATGGTGCCCAGGAACCCACGTCTGTTAAGTCGAATGACAAAATTAAACGACCTGATTTGAGATAGGACGACACAACGTATAATGTAGCGTTTGAAAGTATCGCCTTAACCAAGCAGGTATAGAATAATTGGTCTGCACCAGGACCATTCGACATTAATAGCATTCAAACCTTTTTTATCGTTAACAGAAATCGTCGAAAACGGGTTGTCATTGAAAGCGGACACCTCGTTATTGAAACATGTGTTTCCTTATCGAGTTAATTTAATTAGAATGATCACTAAAATGGTGAGAAAGATAACAATATGGATCATGTGGGTGCCATTGTTTACTAACTAGGTCTTTGGAATCTGTTTGTACATCATGATGAATCGATTGTAAATGAGGATATATAGCTTTGGCGTAGGTCATTATGCTGCATTATTTCGTTTTGACTTGAAAAATATACACTCTCAAATCAAGTTTTGGCGTGGCTTGAAAAGCTTTCTCTACTAGGGTAACTATAATCCGACTAAAAAATAGCTGTCTTTGGGTTTCAATTTTTGACCAGTTTTTAGAATTGTTCATGGACTGTAAGTAAACGGGCAGCTTCATGAGAAAACCAAGATACTTAATTATTTAAATAGGAGTATATTCCGATTAGATCCCTAGAACTTCGTATTTTTATTTATTAAGGTCGGCTTGGATCTTTTTATGCTGTGCTAAATTTAAAATTTTTACAAATAACTAACGATGGTGCACTTTAATTACCTCATTTCCGGGCGTCAAACACTTTATTACCCTGTTATTTAAAATGAGGTTTCTGGATTAAATGAAAATTCCAACAGTTTAATAATGCCAATGAATGTCGGTGTCAAATTTAATGATACGCTAATATGTTACAAAAATTAGTTCATATCGAAATTAAAAATAAGGTTAAAATAATGTATCGTTTATAATACTCTATTGTATTATTAGGAGCCCCAAAATGTCAGTTACTGTGAATAATACATATTATTTTTCTTCAAACAATAAAACATTAGATTTAATTTGAATATACATGCTTCTTTTTATTTCCCCAGCGGCTGTAAAAGACTTTTGCATCTATTGACAATAAAATACTAATTTTTCAGACGAATAATAATGACAGTGTAGTAAAGTGTGTATAAACATATTGATTGCCTAACATTTGTGCAAATCGCAATCCCCGATGAAACTTCTACTGAGTTATTGTTTAATTCTTTACCGGCTTCTCATCATCTTCCACGTAATGGTGGCGTAATAAGGGAT
>JAEQML010070036.1:0-17067 GCA_016904865.1 Pissodes strobi | reverse complement strand
ATTCCATATATCCTAATCTAAAAGTTAAAACCACCTATGTAAAAAAAATCAGTGTTGCAGGAGGAGACAATAGTATATTATTTTATATGGATGAAAAGTAACTTTTTCTACAGCCGCGCGCAAAATAACTAATTGCTAAATTCAAATGAAATCGCAAAATCTACGAATGCCGTGGATCCTTATTTTGCGCTCTAGCGCGAACATGGAAAAGAAAAATCTCACTTTTTCCGTCAAGTGTGCTATGAATGGTCATGGAAACCGAAGATAAATAAATGACAGTCGTGCGTTTGTTACAGTTTGTTGCTGGCACTTCTGTTCTAAATATGCCCGAAGCCCGAATATAATATGTCAAAACTGACAGTCATTTGCCAATTTCAGAATAAGTATAGAGAAAAATGTGGATTTAATTTTAAAAAATGCGGCTGCAGAAAAAGTTCTGTGTGTTTTTCGAGCGCAAAGTAAGATTGCCGTTTTCGAAAGATTACTGCGCTCCGCTACGCGTCGCGCAGTAACATTCTTTCTCAAGCGGCAATCCGTTACTTTGCGCTCTAAATACACAAATAACTATTTCCTCCAAATAAAATATGCTGTTTTTTCTTCAAATGTCGACAAATTAATGCAAAAAGTCTCTTTTTAATAGTAATAATTATTATTATTAAAGATAAGTGGGTTCGCAAGGCGGCTTAAACCGGTGCGGTGTCGGTGAATAGGCTCAGGTTGTTACTATAGTAATGTCACATAAAGCTGTCAGTGGACACTGTGAACAATAATTATATTTTTAAAATTGCATCTTCGAGTGCGTTTTAATTCCGTATTGATAAGCAGTTATTGAGTAAGTTCGATTAAAATAACCAATTTGTTCCTAAATTAGTGATTTTTAGAAATGCAGTCACACATTGAATGATAAATACAAATTTTAGTTTAATAACTCTTGAGTTGTTGACGTTTATTTTGATGTTTGTTTGTATTGTATCTATGTTGCTATGATAACACTTTTACCTCCGCCGGAGGAAAAGTGAAAAGTAAAGCTCCGGCGGAGGAAAAACGAAACTTCACTGCCGCCTACACAGTCGAGTAATGACGGATTTACTGACGTTTGAAGAAAAAAATATTTTATACTAGTCGCGGGGTATAATTTATGAAAGCTATATTAACGTAATAACAAAGTGCTAATCAATTACACACAAAACTGCAAAAAGTATTTTGTCCTTTTATTATCTTACCAGGATTTAACTCTACAATTTGTTTTAGATATAACAGGACTTGTGAGGTTATAAGTTTATTATCCTATAACAAATATATTATGTCAAATAATACCACAGTAGCCTTAAACAAACATCAAATAATTTAGTAAGGTACCTATCAAATAAAGTAGCTCAAAACTTTAAACAAATCTTAAATTATCAATAAAATTCTGATTGTCTTATTTATTTATTCATTCCTTGCATCGACAGTCAATGAACGTCAATTACAGATACAATTAGACTTAGACTTAGAGCTGCCCTACCTTTGCCTAAAATATACAAGCTAAGACAACTATTATCCTATCTTCAATAGAAGCCACACCCAATAGATACAAATCACAAGCATCACGCAAACTGTCTTTAAAGGTTCTATAGGTCTCATAAAATATAGACATACTACCACAGTATTCATTAAAATGTGTACACTGTCTTATGAGAAGAGAATTTTTACACAGATTAGTGCAAAGTGCCGCTACGTAAAACACCCCAACTGATTTTGTGTTGCCCTCCAATCTGAAGCGGTACTCGTTCCAAAAATTCGCCATCATGCCTCTCAACAATCTCCCCGAGACCGGGAAAGTTAAAATTTGAGCATAATAGTTTTTGATCAGATCCTCTTTGTGGATATAATAAATGCTTTTAAATAAATAAAAAATAAGAAACTTTCTTTGCGTCCATACCGTCAACCTTATGAGCATATTGTGGATCCGAACCAACACACGCATATGAAGTTTACTAATTACCAGGAACCTGTACAAAGAAACAACAGAATCCCTAACTTTGAAGTGCTATTTGTGTGCAATTTGTTATGATAAATCTGAGTGTTTTTAGGGATATCGTGACTATATTGTCAACATGTGCATTGAGATTTAGCTTGGGATCAAAGTGAATACCAAGATCCCGAAAAGATGTAGTCCTTTCTAAGGGAGTATCATTTATACAATAATAATTTATTGACTCTGTCTTATTCGTGAACATCACTGCACACTTATTAATGTTAACATTTAAATGGTGATTTGTACACCAACTACGATTGCATTCAAGCCAATCATCTAATTACATGAAACAACTTGTAATCGTCTGCAAACATAAGACCCCTAGTGAGATTAAGATAGTGGACCAAGCTTTGATCATAATATTGAGATTTATAGCCTCTGTGCTCTACATGATACTTTCTATTTTGCAAATATGATGGTCTTAATAGTATGATAATTCTGGTCCACCGAGAAATTTTGAAGTGCTTTTATAATCTCACCAAAGTCAACCCTGTCAAAGGCCTTCTCTAAATCATTAAAAATAAAATCCACAAAAACAAACTTGCTATTCAGTCGACTTTATTTTTCGCACAAACATGCAATACACAGATTTTATTCTAAATTGGACAACATACTAATCTGCACTGGAATGTAAAACTGATCACCAAATACAACAATTAGTTCTTAGGTTCTAAAGAAAAATATATATTTTTTTTAAAAGCAACTTTTTAAAATAACATTGCGTTTGGTTTTAGTGCTGTGTTCCTGAACCCAATGCCATTAGGGAGTTTGTTTCCAGACCACCTGCAGGGTCCGTAAGACTCCATTGCACAATGATAAGACACGATGAAGATTGTAATATATCTTCTGGCACTTGTTATACCCTTTATTTGGAGTATCTTGGTGGATTAGTTCCTTTGCTGAAGGGAAAAAGGACAAGCAAGATTAGACCTGAGTTCGTAATTTTTGACCCTCAACTAGAAGGTAAGGATTAATTTTTGGAAAAATGATTGCTTGGTGATATTTGTCCCAGCGCAACTTCTAAAGGTTTGGGCAGCATCAACTTGTTTTCTTGCTGCTCTGTCTACATTTGTTTACACAAGTTGGAAAGAGATATCATCTTTTCAGAATAATACTGAGTCGTAAGAAAAATCATTATATTATTAATTTTGAGCGTGGCTTCCTGTGTAAGATGTAAGTATGGCTTTCATTTCTAAAATTGCTTTCTCTTGACATAAATGTAAATATTTCTCAGAAAAACAAATATTGAAAGACGAAATTCGATAGGGCCATTCAAAATTTGTCAAAACTTTAGCCATGACTAATGTGATGTCAAGTTTTGATAGTTAATAGGCCATTTTTTATTCATAGCAAAATTTGATAGATGACTTTTCTGTTTAAACCAAGTTAACATACGTAAAACAAGCTAAGATGATATATATTTTACTGTCGATAAAAATGATTAATATATTATCTTCAAATTACTCTAACTAATTTAATCACCAGTACCTCAAAAGCCACACAATTTCAGACAGGCGTTTATACTTTATTCTTTTTAAAAGAAAATTATGGCTTATTATAGTTTAGCATACCTCTTCCTCAAGTGTGCTTTTAATGCCACGCCATCAATTAAAACAACCATTGTCTTTTACACCAGACATTTACAGGAGAATACTTTAGTTGATTTGTATCAAATTTACACCAAAGGTAGAATTGGAGAGTATACCGAACTGAGTTTTTTCAGTTTATATGCGATTTTACGAGCAACTATTGTTTGAATGATATTAATAAATTGAACCAACATACTTAATCTAGTTACATTTTGATGAAAAACTATGGATAATAACATTTCAGAACTTCATCCGCACCATTCCTCTTCGGAATCCAAAAGTTCCTCAAGCTCCTCCAATTCCACTACTAATGCTAGTGGAGGGATCAGTGAAACTTCTGAATCAGAAAAGGAAGATGGGTATACTGCTTCGCCCCGTATGCAAAGGAAAAAGAAGAAGAAACATAAAAGCGTATCCAACGATAGGAATGACAGGACTACTGCGGCACAATATAGGACAGAGATGGAGTTGGAGTCGGACGACTTGAGTTATGTGGATACCTTGCCCGAGGTATGTGGATCAGTCAAATATATTTGAACTTATCTATTAAGACTATAAAGATATGTTTGATACAATTTCTCGAATGAGGATTAATCCCAACATCCTGAATAAATGGTAGGTAGACAATTCTGTTTTGAAAAAAAAAGTAAAGTGGTTGAATCTCAAGTCTGCAACGTACTCGCTTTTAACAGGTTGAGTGCCACCATACATAAAAAATAGTCCCGTTTAGTGCCTGGGATTTTGAATAATAATTAAAATATAATAATAAAAAATATGTTTTTTTTTTTTTACTTAAAAGTTAGTATTTTTTACTTTTGTTTTGATGGTGACACGTTGGTCTCACGAGGCCCGAAAATAACCCAGAGAGCTAGAATGGGTTCATGAATTCAACGTGTCACCATGGTATCCCTACTACAGGTCCCCATCCGCTCGGGCCTGTAAACACTGCGTGCAATAGCCCAGACAATATCGAGTATTATGCAATGGGCTTGTGCCCTTTTCCAAAACAACAGTCTTTCTGGAAGAATCAATACAATTCAAAATAGTGTTAAATTTGATGGAGAATTCCTAAGATAACGGTTGAAGTTTGTGCACCGACAATTATACATCAGTGAGCTTGCGTTTGGCATTTCTAGAGCGTAAAACTCATCTACTACTTGAGGTTAAATATAACATTTAAGCCGAAGAATGTCACACATAAGAAGTTACTAGTTGGATAAATCGTGACGAAGATTGTGCACTGTAACGCGTTAATGTTTATAGGAGTGGATCGCAGAATGGACAGTTGGGCGAAGACGCCACTAAATTTTCTATTATGAATATTTCAATGATATTTAAGCATTGAAATTAAGGTAAAAAAATATCCTATATAAGAATATCGAGAAGCCTTAAAAGAAATTGCATAAACTCAACTTGACCTTGACTTCGGGATACCAAAATAAACATATAGGTCCCAATTAAGCTATTTGTTTAAATATTAAATATTTTCTCGGACATAACAACCTGCACAAGGAAAGTTAATTAGATCCCGAACCTAATTGAAATAATAATAAAGATTCTCTAAAATAAGTATCACCCAAATTATAAGATTATTAAGTCTTAAACTTAAGTTCTAAATTATTACTACTGCCTAGTTCCTATTTTTGAAATAATTCCAACTAAAATCTGATTTTTTAAAGTTCTGAATAAATACAGCTAATCACAGAACACCTTAAATAAAGATTATTCTGCTTAATAAAAAACCTATAATACATCAGTGAATAAATAAACAGGTAAAAAAATAATCAAATAACTTAACCTGTGAAGAGAAAATTTGATTAATAAAGATCCACAGGGGAAATCGAAGTGAGCTCAATTCGGTAACCTGCATATAGACGAAAACCTAAAGTGGTAGTTAGATAAGACGCTCTACTGCCATAAGGCTTACAGCAAATTACAATATGTGTGTAGCATTTATGTAAGTATACGTAATACAAAAAGTAAAACAAACCATTATTGTGTTAGTAAGACATTTGCTAACCAAGTTAAGATCATATACGGTAGGTGATATGATACATAGGTAATGAAGGAAGTCGATATTAAGTAATCAAATGACGTTAAGCATCGGTAATAGATACGATAGAAGATAATTAACGATTAAAATTGATTTAATGGTAAGACCGATAAGAATAAGATAAGTAATTATATGACCTAAAGTAAGGACGTAGCACTTAGGTAAATATACTTAATATAAAATAGTAAATAATAAATAATTTTAACTATATAGAAACACAAGTATATAACATACCTTTTGAAAGGGTAACCTCACTTTACATAAAGTACATTTACGAGACGATATTGCCGGTAATACGATAAAATATTAATGGTAGAGTGCTTGCCAATTTATCTCATGATAAATGAATACGAATAGTGGACCTGTCGGTCAAAAATTACAACGATAATATCTTGACTTTGAAACTTGTCTTTTTAGAATTGACCTGGTCTTCCCTTCCGAGCGATGAACGCGTAGGTAGAGAAGACCAGGTCAATTCCAAAGAATATCTTCAACATCCGTCAAGAGAACATTGAAAAATAGGTACGGCTACGAAGACTTCGGAACCGTATTCGTCGATACCGGTTGGATGTGTTTCAATATTCCAAGGTTTGAAATAGTTAATGCTTTAAATTGTAAGATATAAATTCTAAGATCAGAATAGGTAATGTAAGGTAAAGAGAATATCAACCACATAAATCGCCCAGTGAAAGGGAAGAAATTATAATTCTGGATTTGGTAGCATTTACACTGCTACAGCACAAGGAATAATAGTTCAAAAGTGGAAAGACCGAAGAGTTGTACTTATACTGAGTACTAGACATGGAAATGAAATGGTTGACATCAAAAGAAGAGGGAAAGATGCAAAGAAGGCCAAAATTATTGTTGAGTATAATAAATACAAAGCTTATATAGACATTTCAGACCAGATGAAATCCTATAGCAGCTGCTTAAAAAAGCCACAAGTGGTATAGAAAGTTAGCCTTAGAAATACTGAGTCGAACAGCAAAACCAAACAAAAAATATTGATAACAACTTTTAGAGAAGAGGTAGTTGAAGGTGTACTAAAATTAAATTCGCAACAAGGCGAATCTAGGTGAAGGAAGACAGCATAGAACATCGCCTTGAAGATGTAGGTCGAAATAAGAGATATGTTATTTCCTACAATATAATAACAAGGAAACGTGGAAGAAAAAAGCTGCTTCAAAAAGTCTATAAAGTTCATTCAGATGCATGCGAGAAATTTTACTGTCTAGATTATTTTTTTCATCACTCAGGAAACTGAAAAACGTGTTTGAAATTTTGTATATATTTCTATATTTTCGTAGATTGTTATAATATGTTTTTACTTGTTTTTACTTTTATAATACATTTGGGATAGCTGTAAAAAATGCGGTGGTTTTATTCCTGTAAAAAACGCAAATAAAAAATAAACACATAAAAACTTATAAAAGTCGCCACGTCAGCTTCACCAGACATGGGTCGAAACAATTTCAGGGATCTATAGGCCGCTTAGTTTAAGGTTCCATTCAACGGTAGTCTGTGAAGCCATCGCGGCAGAACGCGGAAAAATTACAAATTAGTTCTAGGAGACCACTGTGCAGCTTCATGAGGCCGTAAAGTCCCAAAAGATTGTGAGCCAACTTTGGTCTCATACGGTACTGAACTGTGTTAAAATTAGATTTACATGATTTTTGACAAAACTAAACGGCAGAGGACCCATATTTATTTTTAGAGATCACTTCAATGTTCTTGTTCGAGATATTTTATTATTTATATGTACGTTCTAGTGCTTACATGAAAATTGGATTTGTTGCGAACAGAAGTTTGTGCGAGAGACGACATACACACTTACACACTTAATGTTATATGATTAGACAGCAAAATTATGAATTTGCAATAGAATTATAGTAATCCAATTATTGTAGTAACAATTATGTTACACAATTATATTATCCATGGCGATGAGTGCGCAAAAATGTAATAGGCAAAAGGGGTTTTGGGAAAAAATATACCTCCAGATTTTGCAAAAAGTCTGGAAACTAATCAAAACTGATGCTAACTACCATAATTACATGCAATCTCGGTCCAGATTTTTCAAATCAAGATGACGAAAGGCTCTCCTAGAATTAAGCTTACGCTTTTGAATTTACAGAATAGCCCTCTTTCACATTTATGAATAAGTAATGTTCATATTTTAGCAAGTACGACTAGTTGAAGTTACTTCGAATATTTGGGGAACTAAATTCAAAATCCACGGCCTAGCAACAGTAGTTCCGGCTAATTTAGGTCAAGTAACTTACAAAACATCGTTGCTACATCTACAACCTCGTCAAATGACTTTAGGTAGGTATGCAGGTAACACGCAGCACAATATAGATTGAAAAAGTACTTGTCGATGTAAAATAAATTAGTCTTTAATTGCTCAACATACTTATTTCCGAAATCGCCAAAAATACATACATATATGATAAATAATGTTTAATGTTTGTTCCCATTAAGAACATTTTTTTAAAGATTAGGTAATTTAAAACCATAAAATATTATGCTCACAAAATTACAACTCAGTCAAATTTAAAAACTCTTTAGGAAATTAGGAGTTTTTACCATAGATTTAGTTTAGCGTTCTTATAAAATATAACCTAATATACGATAAGAATCAGATGTTTCACATATATAGAGATACATTTTCATTATATGCTATATATATATTTTCCGGAAATAATTTTTTTTTAATCAATATAATTTTTATATAACTACGATTTTAGTTATAACTGAGTTGAGAGACGATTTTCCCATTGGCCCTGATCCATCATTTAATCCAAATTTATTTAGTGAAGATGAGGAGGAACAAGTTGTTGAAATGCCGGAAGAAAAGCCAAAATGTTCTAGGTAAGAAACATGCATATTTTTGAACAATAAATTTTAAATAAAAATGATAGCAATACTATTATTTTTTTTAAAATAACATTATACCTACTCAAAATTTGCCAAAATATAAAAAATAAATGTGATTAATTTCGTCTTAAATAAGAAGGATAAATAAATATTTCATTTAAAATAATTTTTTGTAAGTAAATGTTTTTTTCCATAAATTGATAGTAAAAATACTATTCTTAGAATTGTATATTTGAACGAATTTCATTCTCCTCGTTTTTCCCTTCTAAACGATGTGTTTGAATGTTTTCTTATTATCAAAAACTGACTTCAGCAAATAATGCCATTAAAAATATATATTTTCATTAATTTTAACTTTAAATTGCATTAGCTACCCTACATTTTTAAACTACTTACTATGAATATAATAAAATTTCATTAAAATCTGTTGGATATATTTGAAACTTAGATCTCTGGTTCTACTTTTTTTTTTTTGGTGAGGTGCCTCTCCTGAAGCAGAGAGTATGGGACTCGCCTCCCTGGAGTAATAACCACTAAAACTCCACCATCGTGGTTGCACTTTAAATATCTCTGAGTGCAACAATGGTTACAGGCATGTTACCTTAAAAATCATTATCTCTGATGTTGGTCATGTATAATTGAGAATTTCAGTGTGCTCATCTGTAACCTAATTACCTCTCTTTCCCTTAGTTTGGGTTAGTTGTTCTGCGTTAGCAGCTTCTACCTTCTTTAAAAGCCAAATTGGAATAGTGCGTTCTAGCACCAGGTCTCGGGCGGTATAAGTCTTGATCGGTGGTAAGCAGTCCTGTCCTTGGTTTGTGTCTGGTTTGGTGTTACTGTCTCTGATTGAGGCAGTCTCTAGGCCTAAGGTAGTATACCCTGTGCCTACGCGCCTCCTCTGCCGGGTCGTAGGTAACAAGCTCCCTGGGCTCCTGGTTGGAGTGATGTGCAGCCGCCTTGAAGTTCTTCTCGGCTCTTGATTTTCTGGCTTCCTGGATGGTGGTCCATTGTAAGCCTCTCTATAGGTCTGTATTACGGATCAACCAAGGGGCTCCAACTCCATTCCTGACTAGGATGTTTTCTGCGCTGGCAAGCTTGTTAATATATGTCTGCGCAGTATATTCCCATATTGGGGGAGCCATATGTTCGTTGCGATCTTGCGATTGCCTTTATCATTAGTAATTTCACCTTTAAAAACATTTTACTATATCTGCCAATTATTAGATATAACATACCCATGGGCTTTTTTTGTTTTCTGTATTGACTTGGTCACAGGCTTTTTCCATGTAAGTCCCACATCCATGTGCAACCATAAGTATTTAACTTCGGATGACCATGGTATGGAATGTTGTCAATTTCAACTTGTATAGAAGGTCGCTGTCTTCTCTTTCGAAAGAGTATGGCTTGTGGTTTCTCGGTATTTATCTTAATCTTCCATTTACGATACCATTTCACAAGTTCTGATGTTGAAACTTGTAGCCTTCTTATTAAGAATCCTATATTCTTTTGCTTGCATAAGGTTGCGGTGTCATGCGCATATTGGGCTGGTATAATACTTCTGTTGTTTAATGGAATGTCAGATAAATATATATATTATATAGCAGAGGTCCCAGGACTGATCCCTGCTGTACCCCTGTTTGTAATTTTTGTGGCAATGAGATTTTGTTGTTAGTTTTAACCGTGAAGGTTCTGTTACTTAGATAACTATATATTATTCTGCAATATTTTCGACTATACTCTCTTAGTATCATCATAGCCTAAAGAAAACTATACACTCGGCTCGTTTAGTGGGGTACGAAATCAAATTTTCTCAGTGAAGCTGAATTAAAATAGAAAAAGATTCGTTGTTTGGGCAAATAGACTATCGTTATGCGTATATATTGTTTTGTTTGTATGTTATATAAATAAGTTAATGTTTATGTGTTAAAATGGGAAAAGAACGGCAGAATTAAGCAGCTAGTGAGTTTGTTTATTTAAACTTAAATTTGATCATAAGATATCGGAATCGGTTCAAGTGACTAACATAAATTGGAACTAACTGAAACTAACCGAAAGTTAATTGAACGACTAACCAAAGCTAGCCAAAAGTAACCATAAGCCCCAAAACAGGCTAAATCGTACCTATCGTAACAGGTTAAAAAAATTAAAGTAAGTTAAAACTAACCAAAACGAAACGAATTTAAGCGATTAACCAAAAACATTAAATTTGCTTATAACGTATAGGAACCGATTCAAATGACTAAAATAAATTGGAACTAACTGAAAGTAACCGAAGGTGATTGAATGACAAACCAAAAGTAACTAATAGAACAAAAACGGACTAAAACGTGTCGGATCAGATTAAAAATGTTAAAGTAAATTAACACTAACCCAAATTAACCGAATATTGGCAAGTAACCAAAGACATTAAAATTGGTTATAACGTATCGGAACCGGTTCCAATGACTAAAATAAATTAAAACTAACTGAAATTAACCGAAAGTTGATTGAACGAAAGTAAGTTGAAACTAACCGAATTTTGAGGACTAACTAAAATTAATCAAACACATTTAAATTAATTATAACGTATCGGAACCGGTTCAAATGACTAAAATAGATTGGAACTAAGTGAAAGTTACCGAAAGTTGACTGAATGACTAACCAAAAGTAAGTAAAAGCAGCAAAACGGTCTAATACGTATCGGAACAGATTAAAAATATTAAAGTAAGTTAAAACTAACCCAAATTAGCCGAATCCCGGCGACTAACCGAAAGTAATCAAAAACTTTAAAATTGGTTATAACATATCGGAACCGGTTCATATGATTTAAATAAATTAAAACTAACTGAAATTAACTGAAAGTCGATTGAACGACTAACCAAAAGTAACCAAAAGCACCAAAAGGGCTAAAACGTATCGTAACAGATTAAAATTATTAAAGTAAGTTGAAACTGACCCAAATCAACCGAATTTTGGCGACTAACCTAAATTAATTAAAAACATTTAAATTGGTTATAACGTATCGGAACCGATTCAAATTACTAAACTAAATTAAAACTAATTGAAACTAACCGAAAGTCGATTGAACGACTAACCAAAACGAACCAATAGCATCAAAAAGGGCTAAAACGTATCGTAACAGATTAAAAATATTAAAATAAGTTGAAACTAACCAAAATTAAGCGAATTTTGACGACTAACTTGAATTAATTCAATAACTAAAATAAATTGAAACTAATTGAAAGTGACCAAAATTTGATTTAAATACTAACCAAAACAAACCAAAAGTAACTAAAAGTACCAAAACGGGCTAAAACGCATCGGAATAGTTTAAAAATAATATTAAGTAAGTTAAAACTAACCCAGGTTCAATTTTGGCGACTATAAACACTAAAATTGGTAATAACGTATCGGAACCGAAAGTAATCGATAGTTGATTGAACAACCCAGTTTTGGCGGCTAACCAAAACTAACCAAAAATATTAAAATTGGTTATAATGTATCGGAACCGGGTTCAAATGACTAAAATAAATTAAAACTAAACGAAAGCTGATTGAACTAACCCAAACCAACTAAAAGCACCAAAACGGACTAAAACTTATCATAATAGGTTACAAAATTTAAAGAGCCCAAAAATAATCGAAAATTAATAATATGGAAACATTCATAAAATATATATGAAGGGTACAGGGGAAAAATGATCTAAGCGCCATTTCCATAGGAAACTTTTATTATTGATTTCATAGAAAATTTTATTCTTGATAAAAGTTAGTGCTTGGAAAAAAACTAATTTTGACAATGTTAAATTAAGACTAAGTTATACAGGGTACTTAAAAAATACAAAAATGGTGGTTAAAAAAACAAAAACTTAGGAATATCGGAAAAGCTTCTACAGGAAAAATAAAGCTCCTATTTAGGTAAAAATAAAAGTCAAATACCATTTTTTCCAAAAGTGCATCGTTGCTGAAAAAAATAAGTACAAAATTAATAAAAAGCGGGTTTTTTCAAGAATTGAAATGGATTTTCTCCGCAACGGTGCAGTGCACTTTTGGAAAAAATGGTATTTGACTTTTATTTTTTATCTTAATACGAGCTTTATTTTTCTGTAGAAGGTTTTCCGATATTCCAAAGCTTTTGATTTTTTAACCATCATTTTTGTATTTATTGAGTACCCTGTATAACTTATCCTTAATTTAGCATTGTCAAAATTAGTTTTTTTTCCAAACACCAACTTTTATCCAGAATAAAATTTTCTGTGAAGTCAATAATAAAAAAGTTTCCTATGGAAATGGCGCTTAGATAATTTTTCCCCTGTACCCTTTATATGTATACACATTTTATAGAAATAACATGTTTCTAATTTTTTTTTAGCCTTACAACCATTTCATCATTTAGCCATGTTGATTTTAGTTAGACAATATTATTGAATTATATTTCAATATAAAAGGTCTTAAAAGAGCGGGACATATTTTCCGATTTTCGAATTCTTCTAAAAATTCTAGATAAATTTCATGTAGCATGTCGAATAGCATCCCTTCCATTTAAAGAATTTGATCTGTTTAACTTAGCGCGAAACGATTTGCATCTTCTTATCTTAGTTATTTAGTAGTTATCTAGATATACGAAATTTTCGGTTTGGTGGGGAGTATTTTCCAGGTTGTGGTTATGTGGAAGATCAGAAAGTGCAAAACATTTCGTTTGACAATAAACAGTTCGGATTCTACAATAAAGGCGTAAGTCTCAAAAACATTGTTTCTGCTGGTTGTTTTTCGTAAAAGTCGATCGTTATCCACATATATCCATTATTTCAGATTTGATCAGCACCTTGATATCATTTTGATTCGCTGTACCTTTTTTGGTTTTAAAGATACCAAGGTAAACAAAAAACCAAAATGTAGGGTTGGTAGCCAAGTTTTTCTAGATTACATATAAAACAAAGCACCAATAATTTTCTGACATAAAAGCCTACTCTATATATATTTTTTAAATAGAACACCCTGTATATTACTACATTTTTGAACTCTCTAGTGAAATCAAAACACATGTCGTGTATAATATCCTATACTATCTTTAGCTGTTTACGAAATATTGACAGTTGAAAGTCGGGCATTTTGACATTTTGACAGGCTTTAAAATCTAAACCGCACGAGATCAAAGAAAACGGTTTGCACATCTCTATCTTAGGTTTTTATAAGCTATCGACTGACAGTGGCTTTCAATTAAAGCGGAGGTTTAAAAGTTCCGGTCAATTTTAATCGCGGGTTAAATTCAAAGTTACTGTCATTTGATAGCTCATGAAAACCTAAGACAGGAATATGCAAACTGTTTTCTTTGCTCTCATGCGGTTTAGATTTTAAAGCCTATCAAAATGTCAAAATGCACGACTTTCAACTGTCAATATTTCGTAAACACCTAAAGAAAGATAGGTATAAGATATTATACAAGAAATGTGTTTAGACTTCTCTAGAGATTCCAAAAATGTAGTAATATACAGGGTGTTCCATTTGAAAAATATAGAGTAGGCTGATATGTCAGAAAATCGTTAGTGTTTTGTTTTATATGTAATGTAGAAAAAAACTTGGCTACCAATCCTACATTTTGCTTTTTGGTTTAACTTGATATCTTTAAAGACAAAAAAGTTACAGCGAATCAAAATGTTGTCAAGATAAATTGAACACACGGTACATGTTGCTCCGATTTAGCGTAATTGTGCACGTCATGCATAAACTAGTTCGTGAACTATAGCCAGATCAAAAATTTCATTTCATTTCACCATCTTGACAATATTTTTATCTAGCGAATAAAATGGAAAAGCTGTTACGAAAAAATACGCAAAATAGTACAGGGTGTCCCAAATTCGAGCATCATCATTGGGATCTCGGAAATTAGAAGAGATACGAGGTCGGTTAAATAGAGGCAAAGTTGCGCAATTTGAAGCTGATCAAAATGCCACATTAAAAGTTAAAAAATTCCGAATACTTCCGAAGATATGTAGGAAAAACCGAATATTCGCGATTTCATTTTTAATTTTTTATGACTCTATTTGAATAGATATAACAAAATAAATTTCACATTCTCATCGCTACTTTTTCTGTTCTACAAGGTGGTGTTATCAGATTTTCATACCGACGTTTCACCTTTGAGCTGCCATCATCATTTTTGTTATTTTAAATAAGGCCCTGGTTTTTTTATTACGGATTTTAAGAGCTTTTAAAGCCCCAAAACCAATAATGTATCACACTTGTTCGAAAAATTCATATTAATGTCATTTTTCATAAGAACTCATGTGTAGAGAGAGACAGAAAACAGATTTTTGGTGAGATCTTAACAGGAAATCGTTAAAGTGATTGTTTTCGAAAAAGTGCAATATATCATTCGTTCTGGCTCATCAGAAGCTCTTAAAAACTGATATAAAAGAACAACTATCTTCTGTCTCTCTCTAACACATGAGTTCTTATGGAAAATGTCATTAATATGAATTTTTCGAATAAGTGCGATACATTATTGGTTTTGAGACCTTATAAGCTTTTAAAACCCATAATAAAAAATCCAGGACCGTATTTAAAAAAACAAAGTTAATGATGACAGCTCAAATACGAAACGTCGGTTTGAAAATCTGATAACACCACCTTGTAGAACAGAAAAAGTAGCAACGAGACAGTGAAATTTATTTTGTTATATCTATTCACATAGAGTCGTAAAAAAATAAAAATTAAATCGCAAATATTCGTTTTTTTCCAAAAATCTTCGGAAGTATTCGGAATTTTTAAACTTGTAAGGTGGCATTTCGATCAGCATCAAATTGCGCAACTTTGCCTCCAATTAACCGACCTCGTATCTCTTCTAGTTTCCGAGATCCCAATGATGAGGCTCGAATTTGGGACACCCTGTACATAATACGTTTATAAAATTGTGCAGGTTGCTAAGAATCTATATAAAACAAAATTATGTATCTTTTTAAGCTTAGAAGAGGACAACTAGACAAATCAAAATTTTCAAAATTATTATTGCAGATCTTCACAAGTTCGTCTAAAACCGTAACTACTTGTGCAAAATAAAATCTCATATAAAAAACTTTTGTTGTGTATAGATCTTGTTGATATTTAAAGATTAACTTGGAACTTATATTCTATTATAGTTATATTCATGTGAGCTTATTTCAATTTCAATTTATTATATGTGTGTTATAACGTTAAAAAATAAATAATTTTCTACATAAATGAGTTGATTTATTGATCGTGATTTATTAAAATAATATGTAACTCAATTATATTTTTCTTTATGTAATTGACTTTTCTTTCAAGAATGCTGTACTTACTACAAGTAATCTACATTCGCGATTCTTAATTTCACTTCAAAAGACATTTTTAAGTATTTCTTTCAGGTGTAATGTTTAAATAAATATCCGGCTCTCTTTATGCAGCTTTTTGGATCAAAAAATTGGTTATTCTCTTCTCGAAATAAACAGTATTTTATAAATCATATATTTTGTAATGAAAGTTTAAATAAAATAATAGGGGAGAGTAACAATTTTAGTATATAACGTCCCAAAAAATTTGAGTACGGCTCACTTCACTAATGATTGCCGGGGGGTTGACGTCAAGTTAGGTTTATTTATTTCCTCCCCACTACATAGTGATAAAGTTGGTCCTCGCTTGTCAAAGGTGCCGCGCTTAAGTGTCGCAGCTATAGTTTTCTTTAGGCTATGGTATCATTTTAGCCCGCAATGCCACATTTTGTCGAAGGCCCTTTAATAGTCAAGTAAGACGGCTCCTGTTATTTCCTTGTTATTGAATCCTGCGGTCACATGGTCCACTATCCTAAGAAGTTGATGCTCTGTGGAGTGTCGATTTCTAAACCTAAAGGAAGTTTCGGATTGTATCCAAGTTCTCAGTTTGGTTCATAAGTCTCTTCTTGACTGTTCTTTCTATAACCTTCCCAAGCGAAGGTTGCAGGCTTATTGGTATATAATTTTGAGGGAACGCCCTATCTTTTCCTGGTGTTTCAAGCATTGTTATATCTTCTATGTGCTGGGAAAATATTCAAATTTGATGACTGCATTTGCAATGCTTGCAATTCCTGCGTATGCTTTCTTTGGTAGTTCTTTCAGTATTTTTTTTGTGATCCTGTGCCAGCAGCTTTTTTGGTTTTCTGTCTCCAGATGATATTTTTAATTTCTCCAGGTATGATTGGATCATTGTTTACCGGCACTGGTTCTTCTGCCATTTACTGAAATGTTCTAAGTAAACAATTTAATTTTTAGGCATAGTTTGTAAGTTTGTCAATAATAAGGCTCATTTGCGCCAATAAATTTGTTGTCCTTATGGAAATTATTGCAAAGAACTACTTTTTAACAAATTATACTAGCATTAAAATTAAACCAATCACATCAAGCATTTGAATGTACAAGATTTTTAATATAATTATTTTAGAATGAATATAGAGAGTTGTCCGCCAATAGCGCCAATGTCTCCTCGAACCAGCGCATTAAATAAGCAAAAGTCATACCTGCATTCAGAAGTTGTGTGTAGCCATAGTAGTCAAAATAA
>JAEQML010070035.1:0-17067 GCA_016904865.1 Pissodes strobi | reverse complement strand
TAAGACTATCCAAAAGCTTTGGGATTGCAGATTGTATACTCACGCTTCTATAATTCTCAATTTCACAATTATTACCAGCTTTAAATATTGGTACCACAAATCTGTGCTTCCAGAGAGTTGGAAAAACTGCTGTATCTAAAGATCTTTTAAATATAATAAAAAGGGGGTAGGAAAGAGTACATACACATTTTGACAAAAAATAATTGGGGACACCATCAGGACCAGAACTTAGCCTGGGCTTTAACTTGAAAATTGTACCAAACATTGATTCAAGTGACAAATTTATATTCGGAATGGTTGCATTATTTACCCTAGTCTGATCATGAGCATAAAGATTATTCGGGTTATTGTGATCATATACAGTTGAAAAAAAAATTGAGCAAAACCCTCAGCAATCTCTTCACATCCTAAAAATTCATTACCATTATAATTCATCAAATTAGGTATTTTATTTATGACTCTGTCATTGTTCAAATTGTACCAAAAACTTTTAGGGTCAGTATAAAGCTGCTAACTTTAAAAGCTGATTTTGATAACAAATATCACTCAGTATTTTACATCTAGCCCTAAGATTAGAAAAATTTAAATAGTCAGCTGCCTGATTACTGCTCATATAACTCTTATGAGCCCCTTTCTTTAACATAACCAATGATCTCAATTCAGCCGAAAACCATAAAGGAAACTGAGATGTCTTATATCTTTTTAGAGGAACAAACAGTGCTATGGCCATTCCTAAAATATGATAAAATTGAGAGACCATGAAATCGATATCATTTGAGACCAATAAAGCATCCCAGTTTATTGCACCCAGATAATTATTAATACCATAATAATCAGCCATTTTAAAATCATAATAAAAATCAACATATTGTATGCTATCTCTGCCTGCACTAGGAGGAACTATTGAAAAATAATAGGCTTTATGATGTAACGATTCATTAAAAAGATAATCAGCCTCTTTAACTAAAAGATCATATTTTTTAGAGAAGATCAGATCTAAAAAGACTAGCCTATTATTAGGAACTGTTATTTGTTGATAAAAATTCAGGTACGCGTAACATTGACCCAAAATCAGCCCCACCGAATTCAAAGGGCATGAAACAACTACCCCTAAGTCAACATTCCTTCAGCTGGCCTCGGGTACATTAAAATCACCAAAGATGTAAAAATCACAGCCCGAATACTCCTGCCTGAGGATGTCAACTGAGTGGCAGTGCCCCTCGTACAAACTTACCTCAGAATTTGGTGAAATATATACCCCCACCAAGAACAAAGTTACTATCACCTAATTTACACAGTAAAAATAGTTGTTCAACAGAATTATATGCTAACTTAAGCTTTCTAACACTGACAAAGTCTCTTACGTAAATTAAAATTCCTCCTCCACGACCCTTGTTACTGGTAACGCTAGACCGGTCACATCGAAACAGATTGAATTACTTCACTCCCCACTCGGCATCAGAATACTCCTCCGAGAGCCAACTTTCTACAAAAACCTAAACATCATATTCCGAACATAAAATTGCCTTGCGAAGATCATTAATCCTAGTTTTTATTCCACTAACATTATAACAAAAAACTTGTAATGGGGTCAGTTTCTGTTTTTTGCACCTGCACTATTTCCAGCTCGAGAATCAGCAATATAGGGCACATTATTTCTAAAGTTCAGACTAATGTTCATCTCACCTGCCTCTTTCCTCCTATTCAATTCAGTTACAACATTTTTAATACATTCTCTCTGCTTGGGGGTTAAATCATTTTTAATTTTATAAGTATGACCATTAGTTACCCTATTACCTGCTAAAAGTACTTCCTTGGCAGTTTTACAATCTGTAAGAACCACCTTAAGTGGTCTAGTAACATTTTCTCTCTTCTTACCCAACCGAATAACTTTGAGCATCTTCTGAGAGGCAGGTTCCTTATTTAACAACTCCAAAAAATCATTCATCTTTTGCTGGTCATCCTGAATTCTATCCTAGATTCTTTCCAAGTTGGATTCAGGCATATTGTAGACTATAATGTTGTTGGCTCTCAGGTTTCTCTCTTTGACCTCAGTAAGAATGAAATCCATGCTTGTATGATGTGAAGACTCAATCGTATTGGGCTGATGCTCCGTGATAGAAGTTTTCATAGAGGCAATTTCTGTTTTCAGCTCATCGAAAGAACTCTGGAAGGATGTTTTTATACTTTTCACATCTAAACAGAGGGTTTTTATGCTCTCCATGAGAACTGTAACATTCTTGGTCTCAGCTTTTACAACTTCCAATTGTTGCTCCAATGACGTAACACGATCCTCAACTTCAAACAACTTCTTTAGTTTAGGGGCACATACTTTACATATATAAGGTATAGAGCGGCTCACCGCAGCAATAGCACGAACTTCACTAGAACCTATGTTAGCATACTTTTTACACCTTATAACTTTGCATCAGTCGCACGGAAAACCAAACACATCTCCAGGTTTTCTTGGTGGATCCTTAAAAGTGCAAGAAACTGAACAATCGGAACATTGTCCAGACATCCTCAATATAAACTAGTAACAACTGGTACTGGAAACAACAAAATAGTTCAGAAAACCCCAAAAACAATCCTTGTTTACATAGTAGTAAAAATAGCTATAAGCAAGAGCTAATTTCACCCACAGGCACCAAAAACGGTCTCATTAATACATTATGCTCAAAATATAAGCAAAAGAAGAGAGTTTTCCATAAAGAAAATCAATTAAATTTTCTTTGGAAAATCAAAACAAACACGCGTTTTTGAGGTTAGGTTTCAATTGCGTTAATTTAGTTATGCCATGCTTGCTTTGAACTGTGAACAGCCCAGTATTGAAATCCACCCCGCCAATATCCCTCTCTACTTTCGTTACCGTTCGCCATATCATGCATATTGTAACTTTGTAACATGTTCACCAGCTTGCTCTCCGAGTACAGTGCGCCTAAAGAAGATTCACTTCAAGATTAAAAGCATCTCGCCCTACATTGTAATCTTAAGTATTTTATTATTGCTTTTCATTTTTAGAAAATAAAATATTGCTTCAATTTTCTTGTACCAAACTATTTTCTACCATTCGTGGCAGCGAATTTACATGAAATAAAATGTTTATTCTTTTTTTGTGCGAATGAAGCGTTACTTATGGTGTATGGTCCACAAGTTCACTATTTTTTATTTTATGCAAATTCGAATGGTAGAACATACTATATATAAAACCCCGGTCCGTTCAATGGATTCTTGTCAGAGAAAGATATGGGAGAGACGAAGATAAAATAGAGTTATCCCATGCTTAATTTGAATTGTGGACAGGCCGGCTTAAAAAATGGCCTCGCCGATCGCACTACCCACTTTCGCTACCGTTCACCATATCACGTTTTGTAACTTTCGTAACACGTTCATTAGCTTACTCTCCAGGTACAGAGTGCCTAAACAAGTTTTACTTTAAAAACAAAAAAAAATCTATATTTTTTAAACCTTCTAATTCATTACTGAGAATAGCGTAACACGGGTGGCCTCGTATCCGTGGGCCGATATTGGCTCTGATCATAACCCCATAATAGCCAACTTCAAAATCAATCTCAAGCTTATAACACAAAGAAGAGCTTCCAAAAAATATGACATCCAGAGGCTAAACCAGCCAAATGACCATAAAAATATGAGATTGGAACTTGAAAGACTATGCAGTGAAAAAGATTCTAGAAGCAAGGACGAATCAGAGGACATGGAATGATATCAAAGAAAATATACAAAATGCCTGTGAGATGATATTAGGACAACAGAAACTAGCCAAGGTCAGGCCATGAATGACAGATGAGATTCCAGATATAATGGAAGAGCGACTACGGGCAAAAATCCAACAATCAGAAAGATACATTATACTTGACCGTAGGATAATACAAAAATGCAGAGAGGCTCGAAAGCGCTGGGTGGCGGCGGAGTGGGAGGAGGCTGAGAGATTGCACGAATTGCACGACTCATATAACTTTCCTAGGAAAGTAAAGCAAATCACTGGTGCCCTTAGAAGAGCACCAATTTCGCCCCTTAGAAAACAGAATAGAGGAGAAAGAGTACGTGGAGATATTATTTGAAGATCAGCGCAGTTTGAGAAACATGAACACCTCAGAAGAACTAACAGGACCTACAATCCTAGAAACCGAAGAACAACGAGCCATTAGAAACATGAAAAATCGAAAAAGCTCAGGTCATGATAATATTCATGCTGAACTCTTAAAATTGATGGATACGAAATACTTAACATACATATGCAACCGGCTAAGGTCTATCTTTATACCTATCCCCAAAAGGAATACCCCTAAAAACTGCAGAGACTACATACTTATAAGCCTTATGAGCCATGCTCTTAAGGTCTTTCTGCGAGTTATCCACGCCCGAATATATACCAAATGCGAAGCAATGAGCGGAGAAACCCAGTTCAGCTTTATCAAGGGTCTGAGTACACGAGAAGCCCTCTTTTCCATGAAACTGCTTGTGCAGAAGTATTACGATCAACAACGTGACGTATATGTATGTCTTATAGTCTATCAGAAGGCCTTTGATAGTATTAAATACGACCTTCTTCTGGAAAGGCTACATGAGATTGGTATAGACTATAAAGACATCAGAATAATCCAGCAGCTATACTGGCAACAGATTGCAGAGGTGGAAATTAATAATGACTTAACTACAGAGACCTTCAATATATCCAGGGGAGTCCGCCAGGAATGCATCTTGTCATCAATCCTATTCAATATCTATGTAGAAAAGATTTCTTAATTATCTCTGGAAGAGGAGAATAGAGGAATCAAGATCAATGGAATTCCGATTGATAATATTAGATATGCGGACGATACTGCTATATTGGCGAACTCTCCTGAGGACCTTCAACATGTTGTAGACAGAGTTTACCAAATAGGCAAACAGTTCGGGCTAAAATTCAACACCAGAAAAACGAAGTCATGGCAATAACTCGCAGACATGTGGATGTAACAATTAGGATTGACGAGCAGGATGTAGAACATGTGACGCGGTTTGTGTACCTGGTTGCCAACCTTAACCAAAAATGGGACTGCGACGAAGAGGTGAAAATACGAATTGGACGTGCAAAGACCACGTTTCATAAATAAAAGAACTTTCTCCTCGTGCGCACTCTCCCACTGACCCTCAGGCTTCGGGTAATTAAGTGCTACGTGTGGCCTATCATGTTATATGGGGCAGAGACGTGGTCTCTCAGGGTCAGAACATTAAGCCGCATAGAAGCTTTTGAGACTCTGCGGAGGTTTCTACGTATTCCCTGGACCGCACACACAACCAACGAGGAAGTGTTGAGAATGACCGGTGTACAGAGAGAGCTCCTTGACATTGTAAAGGAACGAAAAATATCTTATCTCGGACATATCCTAAGGGGTGAAAGGTACTCAATCCCAAGTTTGATTTTGCAGAAGAGGACCGGGGCGAAACCAACATTCTTGGCTTCGAAATATAAGGGACTGGTTTGGAATAAGAGATGCCGCCACAATATTTCGACAAGCAGTGAGCGGTGCCCTACATAGAATATGAAATGATTTGAGAGAAGTACAAGAGATCGCCAACGTGCGCTTTAGCACAGGGCACAAGAAGAAGAATTCATTATTGGGCACTGGTCAGGCAATAATTTCTTTACTTTGTTGGAACGTAGTCGGTGTGTGACGTGCGTGCGGAAATTGCCGCTAATTTTCGATTTTTAATTGTTATTACCCCCAATAAATTGGTGAAAAGTGTATGGGGATACTTTTAAATACACCGGGGATGGTTTTTAACTAAAGTTTCTTGGTAAGCAACCAGAATAAGTGTTATATATACTCTGCAATACCATTCATAACCTAGACACCTAGAACCTGTGTTTACAAATTTTTAAAGTGACTGCGTTCCAGTGTACGATCGAGGTACTCTGTTGTTTGTGCTGCATGTATCAATATTTTTTGTATTACTTTGTTTCCCTTTTATATGTGGATTGTTGATCTGGAGGCATTTGTTGTTTCTCCTGGAATTTGGTATTGTGGATTATGGCGCTAACTTTTAAATATTGCAAAAATAAAAGCCAAAACAATTACATTTGTATTCAATGCTTGAATGTTCTTCATAAATACAAATAGGATATCTGTGGTTAGAAACAATTTGATCTGGTGCTCAAATGAATGTTTTGCGCTGTCCTCGGACTCTAACCCTCATGTGATTGATGCCTTACAGCAAACAATATTAGAACTGAAAACTGATTTGGATAGCAGCACAAAGCATTTAGAAAAAACAAAAAGAGATATGCAGGCTTTTATCGAAGTAGCAGAGTGTGACGAAGCACATCTTGTGAATGAAAATAATGGATTGAAGGTCAAAATACGCGAACTTGAAAGGGTTATTGACAGTATGAAGCGGGACACTGGATCCTTGATGACCACTGCTACTCAGACGCTCACCTGTCCTTTAGCCATAACGCAGGACAGTTCTTGTCAATGTTCCTTGGATGCGGAAGACACTTCTCCCACAGATGGCATTAAAATTCAAGCACTGGAGAGGGAGCTTGTCGATACTCGGGCGACTCTCTCTGACCTTGAGGACCTGCGACGGTGCATGTTTACCACAATTGAGACTCTAACTGTGGACAACAAAATTCTTACCAAGGAACTAGAAGACCTTAAACTACAATTGTGCTACTCTCTTGATGTCATTCCTGCCTCTTCAACCCACACCAACGAGGAATATACAGGTGTTTCCCTACTCCAGGAAATGTCCATAGCAGATGAGGATGCTCCTGACGAAGCACTGTCCATGAGGTTTTCTGATGCACCTAATGGATCATCACAGACGGCCCCAGTCAGCTCATATGGTCGAGCAGACTACAATGGACCTGTTAGGGACAGAGTCGTTGTTGTTGGTGATGTGAGTGCTCGCGGCTTGTCCTCTGGGATTCGTCAGTATGTTGATGATTCAAAATCTAGTGTATTTGGTATCACAATGCCAGGTTATAGTGCTGATGTGATAGCAGGAAAAATCTTCAACTACACCAGCTCGCTGGGCCCTGATGACACTGTTATTGTCTGTTTGAGTATTGATGTGGGGGAGTGTCAGGTCGTGCGATTCGCAGGCTGTGTTCTGTTGGCAAGTTTTGTAATCTAATTTTTAGTTTAAGCTACACAAGACACGGGTCTTCCAATAGAATGTATAAATTTTTCTATAACCAAGTTTCTCTTTTTATGAAGAGGCATAGCGCATCAGTTAGAATTTTTAGCAATGATATTGTGGGGAGTAGATTTAGAGTAGGTAAAAGAGTGCTATGTCGCCATTTGGCTAGATCCATTTCCTTTAAGTCCGTAGTTAAATGTAAGATTTCTATTGCCTCTGTAAGGCAGGTTCCTCTTGTTGAGCGATCATTAATATCGTTTGAACCCCAAGGTGTGTCTGAAAGCTTAAGTGGCGACACGCATTTTTTAGTGTAAATTCTGTTGACTCAAACATTTCTATCATGTTGCTTAACATACAGTCTGTACGTTGTAAGATTAATGAATTGTACATTTTTATAGCCAGCTTGAACTATCCTTCTATACTACTTTTGACTGGACATGGGTTGAATATGGATGAACCATTGTGTATCCCTGGATATACTGTAATTTCCAGGTTTTGCCGGTTAAATTACCGAAATGGTGGCACTGCAGCCTTAATTAATGACTCGTTTTCTGATAGGTTATGCTTTGTGGAGTGTGATAAGTTTGACTACCTGATTGAGGAGAAGCTGTTTGAGTTCTCTGCAATGGTTTCTGTAAAGTTCAATATGTATATGATCTGCATATACAGGTAGCCTGATTCGGATGTCCTTGAGTTCCTGAGTAGACTTGAGATTTTGCTGTCTCAACTTCCTGCGAGTCATAAAATTATCTTGGCAGGTGATCTAAATATTGACTATGGCGATAATGAATCGCAAACTACTGCCATGGTCTCAAATTTGCTAACATCTTTTAACCTTTCCATGCATGTTCACAGTTTCACCCGGGTCACTGACCACTCATCTACTACAATCGATTATATATGCTCAAACTTGAGTGAGAATCTGGACTGTGAATCTTTGGATGCAGCACTGTCTGATCATAATGCTGTGTATGCCAGGTTTTCTATCGGAAATTTATCAAAGTATAAAAGGTCCAGTAGGGTGAGAGGGCGAATATTTGGTAGGAAAAATTATGACCGTTTTCGACAGGAGCGTAATCTCTTTAATTGGGATTCAATTCAGACTGAGTCTGACAGTCTTACTGAGTTTCACACTGCATTGTGTGGTATTATAAATTCTTCTTTTCCAGTTCGTAATGTTAGAGTGAAGGGTCAACCTAAGCCGTGGTTAACCAGGGGTATGAGGATCTCAGCTGCAAATTTGAGGTGCCTTAATACATTAAGGAAGTTCTATCCCAATAATATATTTTTACAAAGTTACTTTTCTAACTACATGAAACTTATAGGATGCTAATATGCAAGGTCGTCAAATCAGGGCAGGATGTCGTGGAAAATCATAAATGAGCTTACAGGTAGAACTAATTTTCATCAGAAGGGTATCTCACTTGATCCCAATACATTGAACGAATTTTACTGCTCCGTGGCTTCTACTTTGACTAGCAATATATCATGTAACATCGGTCCTATCAGCTACTTGTCACAGGTCCACGGTGCTGATAGATTTCGCTTTCGTCCAATTGGTCACAATGACATAAAATGCACCATAAACGAGATGAACAATAAAAATGATTCAGGCTCTGATGGCATATCACTTAAAATTCTTGCTGAGCTCCCAGATGAAGCTTTTCTTGCCTTGGCATATGCGATAAATGACACCTTTTTCAATGGAGTTTTCCCTTCATCCTTGAAGGTGGCTACTGTAATCCCTATACATAAGGGGGTAGACCTCGGTAGTCCTGCAAATTTTCGTCCCATATCTCTGCTTTCTACTCTTTCCAAACTAATAGAGACTATTGTAAGAGACCAAGTTGTTGACTTTCTTGAAAGAAACAATATCATAAATAAAAACCAGTTTGGATTTCGAAGGGACAAGAGTACGGCGGATGCAATTTTCAACTTTATGGAATCTGTACTTCATGCAATAAACCAACATAGGTCTTCGGCTGCAGTGCTTTGCGATCTTACGAAGGCCTTTGATTGCGTCAGCCATGATATTCTGCTAAAAAAGTTAAACATCTACGGCTTCCGGGGTACCGAACTGAAATTCTTTGACTCTTACCTAAGTTCTTGATTCCAGGTGGTGACTGTGGACAGGAGGGTGTCTCAGAGGAGACATATTTCCAGTGGCGTCCCTCAGAGACCCGTTTTGGGACCCTTACTCTTTATCATTTACATTAATGATCTTATGAGTCTGGATATTACCGGCTTGTTTACAGTCTTTGCCGACGACATCACAGTCACTTGGAGTCATGAGGACCCTGTGGTACTACACGACTTGGTCTCCACAGATCTAAAGAAAATCAAAAACTGGTGCGATTCTAATTTGTTGTCCTTGAATCTTTCCAAGACACATATGATAACTTTTAGAAATCTCAATCTTCCCGACGTCTCACTTTCGCATCATACATTGGGCTCGGTGAGCTCTTCCAAATTTCTTGGTCTTAATCTCGACTGCAGCCTAAAGTTTGACGAACATGTTCTGGCGATCAACAAAAAAATCTCATCGGGTTGTTACAGTGTAAGAGTCATTGCATCTGAGCTGGGCAAATCAGTCGCTAGAATGACATATTTCGCTTTGGTTGAATCCCACCTGCGCTACTGTATTCCATTCTGGGGCTGCTGTAGTAATCTATTATTTTAGTCAGCCTTCGTCATGCAGAAAAGAGCTGTTCGTTTCCTTTGTGGTGTACATCCTAGAGCTCACTGCCGACCTTTGTTTATACCAAATAAAATCCTGACCTTGCCTAGTCTATTCATTTTGGAAACAGTATGCTTTATCCACAAACACCTCTCACATTTCCCAAAGAGAGGTGGTCACTGTGATACCCGACAGTCGGATGACTTGAGATTGCCCATCCCGCGTCTTACTCTTGTTCAAAACTCCTTGATCTACAGGGGACTTAAAATGTATAATCATATACCTATATATACGCGATAGCTCGAATCTAAAAAGATTCAGAGCCCAATGTAAGGTTGTTTTTCTTGAGTTAGCGTTCTATTCTATTCAGTCTTACTTCGACCATACATTTTGACATGAAGCCTGTGTTGTAGCTTCTGTCTGTGTGTTTGTTGAGGTCATTGTGTGCGTTTTGTGGCGTTGAGGTCATTGTGGGTGTTTTGTGGCTTAGACCTGCTTTATTGTTTAAAATTTTAGCATTAGCAAATTTTATTTTGAGACAAATTAACATACCTATCTAGATGCAAGTTTGTAGCATTAAGGTCATTGTATTGTTTTATAGCTTAGACCTGTTTTATTGTTTCATATTTTAGTATTAGCAAATTTTATTTTGAGATGAATTACAATACCTATCTAGATGTAAGTTCTACCAGCTTGGTCAATAAGAAATTTCATTTCATATGTAATTCTTGGACAATAAAGCATGTTTTCAATTTAATTCAATTCAATTCAATTCCCACACCTGTATAAAATGACATGTAGCAAAGGATAGAGGGGTGGGGTGGATCAGGGGAGACCTATGTCCACTGCCAAACAACCTTAGTTCAAAAAAGAAGAAGAAGAAAAAAGAGGAAAATACTGACACCATTCAATTAAGCATTTTTATCGGAAAAAGAGCGAACAACTGTAAGTTCGTCGACTAGCTCAATTACAAACTTAAGCATCATTGATCACACAAAGCCTATTCTGTTAGCAATTAGGCTTCTAGCCGACTAACCAGATGAAATGTCGTAGATATATTCAAAAAATTCTGCAAACCAATAATAGTATTAAACGAAATATTTATTTAATACTAATCAAGTATTTAGAAATTTATTTTTATAATTGTAGCAAGTATCCCATAGAAGAGCAATTTAAAGAGAACAAAATTCAAAGACAATATTTTAAATAAAAGCTCATATTTTCCGAGGAAATATTGATTAACAAAAATATATCAGAGAATTTCTCGGATGAAAAATGAGGCCAAAAAGAGGTCCTTTGTTTTCATTGTAAGTTTTCTCAGATAAAAGTGGTCCGGATATGTGTTCAGTAAAACTTTATAAAATACTAAGCAAGTAGTGAAGTTTTTTGTAGAATCCTCCAGATATATTTATATGCTAGTAGGTAACTGTTGTAGTAATATTTGAACCATTAAAATATGGCTGCAAAATTGGGTGAAGTAGGATTTGTAGTTAAAATTTCCCGAATAAAAATGATCATTGAATCGAGAGTAGATATTGAATCGAGAGTAGATACTACTACGAATAAAATTGCAGGCATATTATACTAGTTGAGAGTCACATATTCTAGAATCTAAAGTTTTTTGTAGAATCTCCTGCTTTATATATACGCTAGTAGGTAACTGTTTTAGTAATATTTGAACCATTAAAATATGGCTGCAAAATTGTGTGAAGTAGGATTTGTAGTTAAAATTTCCCGAATAAAAACTTTCATTGAATCAAGAGTAGAGATTGAATCGAGAGTAGATACTTCCACGAATAAAATTGCAGGCATATACTAGCTGAGATTCACATATTCTAGAATCAGCCTAAAAAAAACAGATTTCTTCAACAAAATTTAAATATTTTTTGGCATAGGTTAGAAAGAAATCTCCTAAAAACCTTTGTACAGAGTTAACCTTCTTACCGCCAAAGCTGCTCAAATATCGCCAGATATTATATCTGGTTCACGAAAAGTTAGATTCGAACTACAAACACTGTTTTTGTGTTTGTTAAGACCAAGCCTGGCTGATATTCTTACCACCAAGGAAATCAATAAAAATATTGTCAGTATTTTTGCATTTACTCTACATAAGTTATTAAATTTATTACTCTCCAATTCTATTTGCAAATATACAACGCCAAATTGAATAAAATAAAGCACTGTTGACCGAAACCGAATTTGAAAACAACCCCTTTGCCCTATATCAGCGAACAAAGGAACACAATTTAACTGGACAAATTTCTCAAGCAGAAAGTCTCGCCAATTAATATAAGAGCAAAGTAAAATAATTTTAGGCAATTTCTACCCCGATGGAATTCTTAATTAGGACGAGAATATCACAATGTTTTCGGTCGAGTTTATCAGCGAGGTTTATGAAATAAATGCTCTATATTTATCTTAATAATTTGTAAGTGTTGGCAATTTAGGCTAATCCTCCTTCATTAGAAATCTGGGCAGTTGCAAATTAAATCCAAATAGGATACAATTGAAAGATTAAGAATATTGCGTCTGTTGACATTATAAGATGGATAGGTAATTAAGTTATATAGGATATCTAAAATATATGGTAAATATTAATATATGTCGGAAAGCTCTAACACGGATGATTAATGCATCGAATCTCAAAATTTTCGAAACAAAATTCGGTCAGAATATTTTGGCATTAAAATAAAATTTGGCGCCTAAATATCAAGAATTGGTATGTATTAGATGGTTTAAAAGTTAGTCTCTGATTTCTACCCAAGCTGCTTATGTTCTGTTATGTACTCTCGATGCAGTTGATCACACTATTATTTTATACTGCTCGTTTAATTTGCAAAAGTTTTCGATTGTCATAATCATATAGATATAACTATAAATATTCCTTTTTATTTCTAGAAGTAGAATATGGAAAGTAATGTACTTGGATAAAAAAAAAGGTTCTGACTAGTCTGCAGTGCCTTCAATTATATATCCAATTAATTTACGAAACGTTACACATTATTCGTATTAAGTGACTAGTTTTCTTAAAATTTTAAAAATTAGGCTTACGACTGAGGTTATCAAATTCAGCCTGTCTAATGATCCGCCTACCGACTAAAAAACATTCGCGTCTAACAGCACAGCCATAACGGAAATCGCTCTCGCATTACTTCACTGTAGCGTGTCAGTCTCCACATTCCAGGCAGAAAAAGTCACACGTAAGCTTGCAGACACATCCGCCACATTACCGCAAGAGTATTGGTACATTACAACGAATTCACCTCACCCTGCCACCGGTTTACACAACGATCGATGTTGGGAGTAAGACTATTATGAATCCATCGCCCTTTGGGGCTATTTGTCCAAATCTTGTCATTTGCCCATCAAGTGCTCCTTAGCTTCATCTTTGTTAGCTCCTATATGGATATCCCGCCTTTCCACGATCGGCAGATCAATTGGGGGATTATTCAAGCAATGATGTCCCCTCAACGGTAGCTATTCTTCTGCCACCCTAATGAACAATTTTCTCTGAAAGGTATTCAATAAGTCATAGAGTATTTGTAGGTGGTCTCCCGTACAATCATCGTTTAGACGATCTGAGACCTCAAGTTCCGCATCAAACACAATAGTGCCATCATCATTTTTGGGCCTTTATGATGGCCCTCCCAACGTGTTCAGCAAAAATCATCTTGGGAACCGGCCACACCTCAAGATACTTTACTGCTTTATTCGGACGAAAAGGCTACGTGCTCCACCGTGAAAACGATATGTCTTGCTTTGGCCCCGGATAAGGCAGATTTCGGGGCCAAAGCAAGTTGGTCCATCCAGTTCGAAGCTCGCACCGGCAATATACATTAGCGTCTCCTCATTGATCGCGACAACAACAATAGCCACATCGTCCGCAAAACCAACCCGTTCAACTCCGTTGGGCCAAGAACAAACTATTGAAGTACCCTTAATTTTTACCTTGCAAGGTGTGTTAACCAGCATTTACAAAAAGACATTGATAGTTTTAAGGTTGAGTTTGTCATAACAAATAGTTTTTACTTGTCACCGTTTTTAAAATATACATTTTACTAAATAAATTAGTATATCTTCATCAGGTTATGGGCCCAGTACGTTACCTAAGTTAGAAGTTTAGTTGAAGAGCCTGTTTTCTGAGTTAAACAGCGGTTTAGCATTAAAGAAGGAGAACACACTTCCAGAGTTAATGGTAGTTTGTAAAGTTTTACATATATTACCAGAATAGTTCAAGACTTTTAAGAGAAGTTGAATGCTGCTTTCAAATGACAGTGACAAGAGTAAGACATTAGATGATTTGACAGTACAGCTTTGCATGTTTGAGAGAAATTTTGCCAAGAGTAAGGACGGCAACAGTGAACAAGAGGCTCTCATAGAAAAGATGCTAAAGTACATAATAGAAGTAAGGACACCAGTTGCAATTATTGCAAGGTCAAAGGTCACTGGGTACGTAATTGTAAAAAGTGGATTGCTGATGGTAGGCCGCCTAAGAACAAACAAAAGACATCAGATGTGAAGACTAAAGAAGATGCAAATATGATATGGTTATCTTTAGATGAAGTTATGATCACAGAGCATGATGAGTCGGTTTGGTGGATAGATAATGGCGCAACCAGGCATATTACAAATACACCCATGTATTTCATCGATTTTCAGAAGTTTGACAATCCATGTAATATAAGAGCTGCAGGAAACGAGATGTTAGGAGCAGTTGGAAAAGGTACAATACAATTTATGTATTCCAATAAAAATAGAAAACAAGATTTGCTTACCTTGAACGACATATGGTATGTTCCTCAGATATCGAAAAATCTATTTTCAGTTCTAGCAGCACATGATAGAAATATAGATGACAGTATTTTTACGTCTACGTCAACAGAATGTACGTTTAAAACTGGAAATAATGCATTAACCGGAACCAGAGAGGTTGGTCGAGGATGGTACAATCTTAAAATGAATCCGATCATTCCAGAAGCAGAGGTTTACTGTGGTATTGCAGAAGCTGATAAATCGATGTTACAACTGTATCATGAGAGATGGGGACACCAAGACAAGAGGTATGTAAGAGCAAAACTTAAGAAAGAGAGAGAGCTACCAAACCTGCAGAGTTAATATCAGCTGATTTAGTGGGACCTTTTGATTTATCATTTCAAAAGTACAGGTACCTTTTAATTCTTAAAGAGAACTATACGCAGTTTAGAATTAGTTATCTTTTAAAAGAGAAATCCGAAGTTAAGGATAGATTAAAAGATATGCTGCATTTGGTAGAAAACGCAGGTCATTCGATAAAAGAATTATTGTCAGATGGAGGTGGAGAGTTTGACAATAATGAGGTTAGATCGTTACTAACAAGTAAAGGTATAACGATAACACTAACAGCGCCATATACACCTCAACAGAATGGCGGTAGTGAGTGAGAAAACAGAACAACTATAGAAATGGCTAGAACATTTAAGTTTTCCAATCCAGAAATCGAGTTTCCACCAGGACTATGGGCAGAATTAGTCAACACAGCCATCTATGTACTAAACAGAACTGGTAAACCTACAGTAGAAAATGTTAGTCCGTATGAGTTATGGTATGGAAAAAGACCAAGAATAAAGCATTTAGGGATAATTGCTAGCGCTTGTTATTTCCATATTCCAGTTCAGAAAAGGCGAAAAATGGAAAAGAAAGCAATGAAAGGCTATCTAGTAGGCTAAGATGGTGATGAACGCTATAGAATTTGGGTAAAAGAGAAACATAGAGTTTTTGTTTCAAGAGATGTTAAGTTCCAAGAGAAACTAAAAGTATATAAAGAAGTACCCATAACCTCTACAGACCAGAAAAGCACAGATAGATATATCGAACTTCCCATGAGATCGCAAGACAGAAATACGGATGAAACTAGATCATAGATTGTAGAAGAGTTACCAGAACAGCAAGAAGAGGATGGTGTACAATATAGAAATTTGGACACTGAGATAGAAAATGTGGAAGAAAGTGAAGGTGAGGAAGAAAGTTCTTCATACAATTTAAGAAATCTTCAAGCTTTAAAATGCCCTGATCGTTTTGAAGAATGTATTCACCTAGCTGAAGAATTAGTATGCAAGATTGAGACTCCTCAAACATATAAAGAAGCGCTTAAAACCAGGGAAAGAAATGAATGGAGAAAGCTATGGACAGAGAAATGAGTTCATTGATAGAAAATGAGACTTGTGAGCACACAGATTTGCCAAATGGATTTAAAGCTCTTCCCTGTAAGTGGGTTTACCGAGTAAAGATAAATCCAGATGGAAGCATAGATAAGTTTAAAGCCAGACTAGTAATAAAAGGCTTTGCTCAGCGCCAAGGCATAGATTTCAATCAAACGTTTAGTCCAGTAGCCAGGTTATCCACAATAAGATCCGTTTTGAGTGTTGCAGCTAGTGAGAAGATGTACTTACGACAGTTTGACGTTGTGACAGCATTTTTATATGGTAATTTAGAAGAGACTATATATATAGATCAGCCAGAAGGTTATCATGGTGATTCCAAAAAAGGTTATAAGTTAAAGCGTAGCTTATATGGCCTAAAACAAGCACCTAGTGTTGGAATAAGAGATTCAATGATTTCCTTTTAAAACTAAATTTTAGAGTAACTGAAGCCGATCCATGTTTGTACATAAAAAAAGTAATGGAGAAAAGATGTTCCTTACTTTGTACGTGGACGATGGATTGATTGTGGCTTCGTCTAGAGTAGAATTAGTTAATTTTTTGGCAGATTTAGGAAAATAATTCAAGATAATGTCTAAAGAAGCAAGTTATTACTTAAGCTTGGAGCTTGAGAAGTCAGAAGAAGGCATAAGAATAAACCAAAGAAGCTATACAGAAAAAGTACTAGAAAAGTTTGGTTTTTCCCAATATAGACCTGTATCAACTCCGATGCTTAAACCACCTGAAAGCGCCAAACAGAGTGAAAATTCAACACCAGTAGATTTTCCTTACAGACAAGTCATAGGAGCTCTAATGTACCTAATGGTTGGGACCAGACCAGATATAGCCTATAGTGTGGGTTATTCGTCAAGATTTTTAGAAAATCCTAACCAAGAACATGTCATTTGTGCAAAAAGAGTTTTACGATACCTTGCTGTTACAAAGGATTTAGGTATCTTCTATAGATCAGCAAAAGATCCCAAGATCGAAGGCAACAGTGATGCAGATTTTGGAAGTTGTTCAGATACTGGGAGATCAACTTCAGGAGTAGTATTTACGTTTTCC
>JAEQML010070034.1:0-17068 GCA_016904865.1 Pissodes strobi | reverse complement strand
GTTGTAATTAGTGGGAAACAGATGTCCTGGAAGTGAGTTCCACAGTGAAGCAGTGCGCCAGACAAAGGAGTTCTTGTAAAGCGATGTTCTAGGTGTTTCTAGTTGTACGACGAACTGGTGCGCTCCTGCCGTCTGTCGTGACTGTCTGACAGGAGTTGCCAGGGGCGGGATGATGCGGGCCAAATCCTGGGAACATCTGCCGTGAAAGTATCTGTAAAACAGAGACATCTCGGCCACATGTCTGCGGTGTTCCAGACTATCCAGATTCCGAGTCTCAACTCCGGGTCGCCGACGAGACGCACAGCTCTCTTCTGAATGGAGTCCAGCAGCTTTAGGGTGTGCTTTGGTGCGGCACCCCAGATATGTGAGCAATATTCTAAGCACGGTCTTATTTGCGCTTTGTACAGCAAGAGCAACTGCTGCAGTGTATAGAGTTTTTTTGTTGCGAAATAGTGCACCAAGCTTCTGGGAGGCTGATTTTGCGATGTTAGCAACATGGTCATGCCATGACATATTGCTGTTGACCGAGACACCCAGCAGTCCGATTGACGAGGATGAAGGAATGGTCGATCCTGCCATAATGATGTCAGAGCCCGCTGTATTGGCCCTCTTGGTAAACGTTGCGGCTTGGGTCTTTGCTGCATTGAACTGGACCAAATTTCGATCGCCCCAAGTTTGAACTTTCTCCAGGTCTTGATTAATAGCTGTTATCTGCTCCTGTCTGCGGTGGTGAGTCTCAGTCGCTGGTAAGGGTTTTTCTAATCTAAAGTGGGAGACAAGCGTACTGTCATCTGCAATACTGTAAACAGGATTATTCGTTTCGATCAGCAGGTGATTAATATAGATGAGGAACAGAGTTGGTGAAAGTATTGCGCCCTGAGGCACGCCCGCGTTTATGGTGAATGTGTCGATCGACTGCAACGTGTAGGGATCGGTTCTTAAGGAAACTGGCCAGCCAGCTGCAGAGAGAGGCTGGCAGTCCGAAGGACGGCAGTTTGTTGAGCAGTCCGTCATGCCAAACTCTGTCGAATGCCTTTGAAATATCCAACGCAATCGCTCGAGACTCTACGTAGTTTTCAATTGCCCTACTCCATATATGAGTGACATAGGCCAATATATCTCCTGTCGATCTCTCTTTGCGAAAGCGGTATTGATTATCGGTGATTATTCTGTTGTTCTCGAGGTACTTGAGTAGTTGCTGGTTGACTACACGTTCCATGACTTTGGAGATTATTGGAAGCAAGGAAATTGGGCGATAGTTTGAGGGCGTGGTTTTCTTGCCTTTTTTGGAACAGGTTGCACTCGAGCGACTTTCCAAGAGGATGGGTAAATCCCTTTTCCGTAAGAAAGAGAAAAAGTCTGGAAAAAACGAGTGTTAGTTCATTGGCGCAGTTCTTTAGCACGATGGCAGGTATTTCGTCCGGTCCTGATGCCTTTTGCGTATCTAGTTCTTTAAGGATTTTGCGAATATCATGGCGATGAAACTTGACTTCTGCCATGGTAGTGTTGATGTTCGATATGGTGGGGAGAGTCTTGCCTTGGAGAACGTCTAAGGTAGAGTGCGATGAAAACATTTTAGCGAGCATGTTTGCTTTTTCCTTGGCTGTAGTCGCCGTGATGCCACGTTCGTCCGTCAAATAAGGTGGGAGAGACGTATTTGTAAAGTTGTTACTTACTGCCTTTGCTACCGACCAGAAATTCCTGGAACCACTGGGACATTGCAAAAGTTTATTCCTGATCCTTTGATTGTGTTTGTCCTTAATTTCGTCGATCACACGTTTGCATTCGTTTCTCGCTTCGAGAAAATAATTGTGATTTTCAACGATCTGATTTTGCTGCCAGTACTTGTAGGTAACTTGATGGAATTTGGGATGTATGCTTCCATTCCTGAGGAGATTACTTGCGTGATCTCTTCGCAGCAGACTGACGGGTCGTCAGTGCCAAAGCAGACGGAAAATCTAGGTAGAACTCCCTTAGATTGTCCCAGTTTGCAGAATTGTAATGCCAGATTTTGCGAGGCAATGGTGGGTCCTTCTGTATGAGTGGCAATTCACACACCGTTGTAATAAGTTTGTGGTCGGAAGTACCTAATGGCGGACCAACTGTAATTTTGTACTAATCAGGATTGGTGGTTGGAAAAAGATCCAGGAGGGCGGCGGATTCGCCCCTCTCTGAGATTCGAGTTGGTTCGTCTACAAGTTGAGTAAGTCCGCAGCTGATGGCAAATGCTTCAGCTTCTCTACCTTCGTTGTCGGTCTTGTTGTGATGTTTGAGCCAGTTTGTGTTGTGGGCATTGAAGTCTCCCAGAACAGAACGATTATTTTTGAACTGGGGTGATCGACCTGTATTTAGTCAAAAGTGGTAGCTAGTGTTGAGAAAATGCTTTGGTAGGCTCTATCACTCGGAGGGCGATAGAGACAACATATAAATTTGGTTAATCCCTTGGCGGTGAACTTGAGCCACATGACGTCAAGGTTGTTCGGTTCGAGTGTTTCCTCGCGGTGACATGAAAGGTCGCTTCGTACAAAAAGGCATATTCCGAAATTATGTCTAAATCGGGTATGTAAGTTGTAACCAGGATAAGGGTAGTTCACTCTTGTTGTTGTAGAACATACTTGTGTTTCTGTAAGGGCTACTAGTATGTGTGGTCTATTTGCTTGTAGATGTTGGTGTACCGAATTTATGTTTGTATTTAGGCCTCTTATCCCAGGCAACCAGAAAACGTGAAATAAACGTCACAAAAACGTGACTAAATGACCACACTGACGTGATTATATGACGTTTTAATGACGCCATTATTCACGTGAATAAGTCCCACCACAATCACGTGATATATATGACATATTTTAAACGTCATGAGACACGTATATTAAACGTCATATTTAGGTTTTTAAAATGACGTATTTTAAACGTCACTCAGAACCCTATATTTTAATTTTGTATTTCGTTCCAAATATTTTCTCAGCGTTGGCCGTAAAAGTGGAAACAGAAAATATTGTTGCCCAATATTATATGAGCATTATATCGGTCAACAATCATGATTTCAGCCAATACTGTGTCTGATAGTTAAAATTTGTACCTAATTAATAACTTCAAACTACATTTCTCCTCGGCTGTAAACTGGGCAATAGGCGGCGTCTATATATAATGTACACAGGGTGTGCCATATTCCAACCCTTTGACATAACTTTTTATTGTTAAATTGATGATTGTCCTGCAGGAGCCTTAAACTGACAGCTAAGTGACCATGCTGGATTGGTCTTAAAAAGCTAGCTGATGATTGACAAAAATATAAACATAAAAAGGTGCTGATGATTGACAATAATATGCGATTAGTTCTTAATATATTTGAAATAAAATTATGCAGAAAAATATTAAAACTGAATTAACGATTTTCGTTTTTTTTTTACCTAATTTTTTGCACATATATTATTTGTATTTCTTCTCAACTACAAGTTTCCTTCCTTAAGATTGGATACTTCGAAAAAAAAGATAGGTTGATCTGATGCACAAAGCATTTATTGATTACACACACGTACATTAATAAAACCATATTACATAAAGCTACCTATATAAAATATTTCATTAATAGTTAACAAAAGAAAAAATAACCATCACTACCAACTCGCAGGCCGTTATATGTAACACTAAACTGACCATGTATGAACTAAAGGAAATTATATAAAGCGATTATCCTTATATGGAAATAGTAATCATTTTACTGATATGTCCTTAATTCTCCATTTTTAAGATTTGACAAATCGCCTAAAAATATTAAAGATTTTCAGAAGCCATGGGGTAGGTATAAAAAGAATTATGCCAAACTAGGGTTCCCGATCTAGAATCGATCTTTTGGAAGATCGATTTTTTAAAGTTAAAAAATCGATTTTTTGAATCGATTCTCTTTGGGTCGATTTAATCGAAGATCGATCTTTTTCAAAGCAATTTTAGCATCGATACTTACAATTTTATGATTATGCCTGATACTGATATTTTCGGGTTTCGGCCAAAATTAATAAATTATTGAATGCAAATAATATGCGATACAGGCAAGGTAATCGGCAACATCGTAATCGCAAATTCCTAACCATATTATTCCGGTAATCCCCCGCCGCGCGTTCAGGAGAATTCTAAAATGCTAAGCTAACTGTAATACTGTCACAGTTAATACGTTATACCGTACCCGTACGGTATAAATTGTGATACTGTATCGGTTATCGTGCCGCGTGCGTATGACCGTTGTTTGAATATTATTCAAACAACGGTATGACGTATTTAATAACCTAGCCATTACACCATTTTTTCTTTTATCATTGCGATTCAATTGAGGGTGTTTCAGTGTGCCTATTTTGACATATTTTTTGAATTTTTCTTCGCCGTTAAATTGATAAAGACTGTTATTTCTCCATTTATGATTGCTGTTTGCACTGATTGATGTATGTAAGACAATTGACACAATAGTCCAGTTATTGCTCGTTTTGTAAGCTATAGTGCAGAAGTATTTTACTTAGTATAGGTAAGTTTATTTTAAGTACTTTTAATTATATTTTGAATAGAATTGTACCTATGTATACGTTGTACCTAATCATTAATATTATTGCATCGCAAATTCTTAAGTATTGTTATTAACTAACTAACAAACTAAAGATCGATTTTCTTAAAGATCGATTTTACTATATCCGATTTAATCGCGAATCGATTCTGTTGCTCTCGATTTGAATCGATCTCAGGAATCGATACTTTTCTGAAAGATCAGCAACTCTAACCCAAACCAAAACAAACGACTAGGACACATAACACTTAAGCCTAGTTCTCAGAGCTTCGACTGTCGCGTGTCGCCAGCTACACTCTTTCTGGCCAATAGGAGACAAGGAACGTCATAACCCCTAACCCCCTCCACAGTGTCGCCAGTGTGTTGTCGGCCCAGTGTTGCCAATTAGCGTGTAATTACACGCTTTGTGTGCGTTTTGATCGCCTTGCGTGCATTTTTCGAACACTCTCAAAAAGCGTGTATTTTGTGTGTAATTTCACAAAAAGCGTATATTTTGCCTGTAATTTTATAATTTGAAAAACCCTTTTGTTTTTTTACGGCTTTCCAAGCCAAAGCCTCGGCCACTTCTTTACCGAAATACCATTGCCATCTATTGTAATAAAAAATAAATAGGACTAGACGTGCTTTGCATTTTAAGATCCTTTATGCGGATCGACCAATAGGATAGGCCGATTTTTATATAGTGCACCGTGTAGTGAACTATTTGTGTAAAGGATCTTATAACGCACGTGCTTTCCTGTTTTGATTTACAAATTCAACGACATCTGTCGGGCTATGACCTACTATACGGCACTTCAGTTTGCAGTTTTAGTTATCCATCAAAGCTTTGCATTTATCTATTTTCTATTAGGTAAGTGTCGTGTTAGCACTGTCACCACCTAAACTTGATGGGCATGGGACCAATGAATAAAGAATAGGAAGGAAGGAGCAAAATTCATATTGACATTAGACCGGATTGGTTCTTGCATATGGCGACCCAGACTACCAGTGGCGTCTCCTAAAACGATTGCACAACAAAAAAAATAAATACTTATACTATATATTTATATAGTTTTGTTCTTTATCACTTACTGGTACAGTGATCTCAAAAAAGTTATAATTTATAAATATTGCCAACATGTATATAAAAATACGCGGATCATACAAATGTTTTAACTTTGTTAGATACTTTAGGTATATTCGAAATATAAAAATTAAATTCCTTAGGATAAATTTCAGATGTGTAAACTTCATTTTATTAGCTAACTACCAAGAAATCTTGGGAAAATACCAAGGGAAAGTGGTGTGTGAAAAAAATTTGTTTTCCCTATAATATGCTCTATGTTTTCCCATTAATTTTTTGGAAAAATATACCTGTTTTCTAGGTTAAAATAACATCACCAATTGACAATTATTCTAAATTACATGAATGATTATTACATGATGGTTACGAGGTATGTAAAAAGCAGCATTTATCCGAAAAAGATAATTTTTGTATCTAAATGTAAATGTAAACACCTGAAATTTACATACAGAAGTTTAATTTTCTTATTTGAAATGGAAAAGTATCAAACATAACGTTAAAAATGTTATCCGTTAAATCCTATAGCTTGCCTTTAAAATAACACTAAAATATCTAATAAATTAGTCGGCCTTAAGATATTTTGTAAAATTGTCTGTAAATTGCTGTCATTTACAATTTTTTTTGGGATTTTTCTTTCCAGTAATGCTTTTTTAGTACTCAAACGACTGAGTAAATAAAATGAAAACGAATTTTTGCAAATTTGGGGTTGGATTCGTTTTAAATAAGGCATGACAGTATAATATATTATATGACTCATTCTGACGTTTTAATGGTATTTCTTGTGTTTAAAGCTATTTTTTGCGATTTACTTTGATTTAGAACATTGTTTATTTCATTAGTAATATTATTGTAGATATTGCGTTAATTCATATAGTGTTTAATTAGACATTTAGTGGTAAAGGTGTGTATTTTGGATTAAAGAAGCAAAGTAAACATGGTTAGTTGTGCAGCTTGTGGCCCTTCTAAAACTCCAACAAATTCAGAACTTGGAATATCATTTCATCGGTAAGTAGGTACCTACTTTACCCCTTATTTTTCTGGTTTTTACCAGTTAATAAAGCAAAATAATTATAAATTGTCTAATTGTTAACAAATAGGTGACAGATCTAATTATGGGCGTACCCGTAAAAAATATAGCATCAAAAATCAATTTTTGCAAGAACATTGGACAGTGCTGAAAGTAATAAATACTTTTCTTTTATACTTGACATGTTAAAGTTAATACTGCCAATAAACTGCTAAAATTAGTTATTTGAATATATTTGGGCATTTGAAATGCAAAAATAAGCAAAATATGGTTAGATAATAGTGGGGTAGTTTTGAAGTGTGCTTCATATTAAAAAAAATATGTACTACCTACTTTTATTGAAGAAGCACCCTTCAAAACTAACGCACTATTCTCTAACCATATTTTGCTTATTTTTGCATTTCAAATGCAAAAATATATTCAAATAACTAATTTCAGCATTTTATTGGCAGAATAAACTTTAACATGTCAAGTATAAAAGACAAGTATTACTTTTAGCACTGTCCAATATTCTTGCAAAAATTGATTTTTAATGCTATATTTTTTACGGGTACGCTCATGATTAGATCTGTCACCTATTTGTTGACAATTAGACAATTTATAATTTTGCTTTATTAAATGGTAAAAAACAGAAAAATAAGGGGTAAAATACATACTTACCGATGAAATGTTATTCCAAGTTCTGAATTTGTTGGAGTTTTCGAAAGATCACAAGCTGCACAAGTAACCATGTTTACTTTGTTTCTTTAGTCCAAAATACACACTTTTACCACTAAATATCTATATAAACACTATATGAACTAACGCATTATCTACAATAATATTACTAAACAAATAAACAATGTTCCAAATCAAAGTAAATCGCAAAAAATAGCTTTAAACACAAGAAATACTATCAAAACGTAGGAAGCACCAAAACATAACGTCAGAATGTGTCATATTATGGTTCCTCCGCAGCCTCCTCAATGTCTCAGGAGTTCGTCGCACGTATTAAGTGTCAAACGGCGCACAAGTTCCTTCCTTTCTCTTCTTTATTCTTTGCATGGGACTCCCCATGGAATTTTTGGTACTTACTACTTTGTTCACTGTGTGCATAGTATTATTTGTTGTTTGTTCGTTTTTGGTTTTACTTATTCCTTTCGTTGTGCTATGCATTGTGCGGCTTATATTAGTGTTATTTGTTATTTTATTTTTGTGTTTAATATCAAGAATTTGAGAACTAGATCCTTGTAACAATTTTTGGTAGCCTAAACATGAGATAACGAAAAAAGTAATAGATTCTTTTTCCTTTGGAAATAGCTTAATAGAAAGTACACGATTGTAATAGATCTATTACTATTATCGTAATAGGGGTGGCAACACTAGTCACCACGACTGTTACGTGGCAGTTGTGACAGCACAAAACTTTCCTTGTCAAAGCAAAATACAAACCCAAGTGTGACAGCTGACAGCGAGACTCCACAAGTCATCCTCTCACCTCTGTAGTGTCTTGTGTCACATTTTTATTTTTCGGTTGAGCCGGGCGTAGATACTTTATTCTTAATCGTCCACCCGCCTGACAAGCCCTGGACTTGCACGCGCATTACAAACACATTTCTGACAAACATGTCTTTAGGGTCGAGGAAATTGCAATCGCTGTCAGCGCGTCAGGTGGTTAGGTTCTGGGCTTGTGAAGGGATGGCCCGCGTTCGCCTTTTTTTAAGGTTATAGTTGTTCCTTATTTTAAATATGGGTTAGTTCTATTTATTATTGCGCCCCGGAGCGAGCGAGGCGAGATGAGGGCAAAAAAATTTTCGCTGAGGAGCCCTGAGCTTGCGCGCGAAAATTTTGTGAAGGACTTGTGCAGATGGTTAAGAGTAAAGTGTGTGCGAAGCGTGCCTGTTGGTTGATCCGCTCGCTCCGGGGGCGCAAGCAAACAAAACTAACCCAAACTAACCAAAGGCAATGCCCAAAATCAACAAAAAACAACTTTGAAAAATATATGAATTAGCATGTACGCATGCGCGAAGGCTCAAAACTGCAGTAGGTAGACGGGAATGACTTAAATTAGGTAGTGTGTAAAAAGTGTGTATTTATGAAACTAAAAGCGTGTAAAAGCGTGCAATTTGAACAGACCATCGTGCAATTTCACAAATTCAGATTGGCAACACTGGTTGTCGCTGTAGTTGGTTTGAATCAACTGAGGACGATGGGCATAGATAACGATGGGATTTGATGGGCCACATCCCGTGGCAACATATCCTTCATTTATGCCCGGTTTCAGAAGTACCAGATATCTAGTGTATAAAATTATGAAGCCTATAATTACTATGGTTACAATTGTATAAACAATCGTTGTCATAGGAAATATTTGAAGAATAAAGTTATCCATACTTTCAGAAACTGGGCATTAGGGACTAACATTGGAAAGCAAAGTATAACAAACCAACTATACTCTGTTGGAAAGTGTCACCATGAAACAATATCGAATTTAACAAGTAAGGTTGCAGTCATAACGAGGAGCCAAACTTCAATCTTAGCTTGGCACCATATCCTTCATTTAAGTGACGGTATTATTGGAGAATCCGCTTTTCCGATGGTTTTGAATCATTTCTAACAAAATTTTGGTATGCTTTCGAAGAATAGTAAATGATATTTATGATTAAGTTACAAAGCACTCACTTTTACGATGTGTCCTTACGTTTTTTTTTGTTTCTTTTTAGGAATTTAGCAGAAGTAGATTAGTTAATTTATAAATGTTGCAGTTAACAAGCATATTGTGTAAATTGATTTTTTTTCGAAAATAATGCAACATATTAGATTTCACATCTTAGTTGGGGTTTGGAGTTCCCCCTTAATATTTATCTATGGTTTGGAGCTTTCGGCAAATGCTCTACCAGACATGACAGGCAAAATAAACATGTATTAAGCGTCGCGCAAACCAGAGCGGTGGCGGTGGCGGTAAAATACTGTGCGTGTAAGTTAATTAAAGACCGCAAACAGAAGCGATCTGGCAAATACACGTACAGTATTTTACCGCCACCGCCACCGCGCCTGCCTCCGCTCTGGTTTGCGCGACGCTTTAAACGTGCACTGATGCGCAAAGATGGTGACTTTATATGCAACGCGGCCCTAGGCCGAGATGAAAAGACTTCAGTTGCTGCTTTTGACAATTTTTCACAAGACAAAAATGAGATATTTTAAAAGTATAAATGAATCCAGTTTTGTTGGTATTTTTTATCATCAAGGTAATAATAATAATAGTATATTATATACCTAGGTTGAGAAGTAAGCCATTATTTACCGAGCACTTTTATATCCTGAGGCGCGTAGCGCCGAAGTATATAATGTGCGAGGTTAATAATGGCCTTCTCAACCGAGGTATATATAGAATTTTTTTTACTACTAACACTGATATATTACCATATTTGATTCGATTTGATTTTTATATTAGTCATTTTCTACTTATTTTTCAAATAGTTCGAAATATCAGGTAGCCTGGAAGTTCATTTGTCTAACTGACAGATATCGTAACATAATCTCCTGACAGCTCCATACATACAAAGTATCTTCTTTCCATCTAAATTTTGGCAAAATCGCATTATTAATAAGAATATTATGGGGAGTCATGAAAAGTGAGTCATACTGTATATAATTTTTTTACTAATTGCACTGATACAATCCTTATCATTATTTGAATTGATTATATTTTGAAATTAATTATTTCCTACTCATTTTTCAAATAATCCGAAATGACAACTAGTTGTCAAACTAACAAGTTTGACATTTTGACATTTTCCGTTTCCGTTTCATTATTGACCTAGGTTTTTTTAATATTATTATTTACCTAGGGTGAGAACTGTTACTTCTCATTTGAGGAATGGAGTAAATAATGGTGATTTATCATGTTAGTAGTAAAAAAAATTATATAAGCTTTTTATGTTTATTAAATTTAGAATAAAAAATATGAGATTTGTTTAAATCGGTCAATCGGTGTGCCCACATACCACACGGTATGTGGGTGTGCCACGCGGGTGTATTCCGGAGTACTCAGAGACTATTTCGTGTACTGTGGGAGTACTGATTAACTGATTTGTTTTTGGTCCCCACTACTAAATGTAGTGTTGCCCGCGTCCGCCTGAGCGAAAGGAGGGACAGTTCATAGGCGTAACCTTTGAAAATGTGAGTCCATCATAATAATAATTTTAATAAAGTAAATACGTTTAATTTTAAATGATGGTATTTATTCCGGTGCTTTATTTAAAATATATTTATGTTTTATTTATAGTGTGTGGGTTAGGTTGAGTTAGTTTGGGTTAGATATGGGTTCTGAAGGTTAGTTAACACAAAATAGTTATTTTGCTGTGTCACGAAATTTTTCCGTGTCCTTGAAAAACCACTGTCATGAAACCAAAGAAGTATTCACTTCAAAAATTATTTTTTCTACTACCGTGCGTAAAGTGCTCTAAGGTTCGTAAAATTGGCCTTTTTAATGTGCAGTGCGTAAAATAAGTTATTTTACGCACTAGTGCGTAAAGTAAAATCTGACATATTTTTGACGTTTATGGCAGTTCGTAAAATAATATATTTTACGCACTAGTGCGTAAAATAATTTATTTTACGCACTAGTGCGTAAAGTAATTTAATAATATTTTTGTTTTTTCATATATTTTTCGGTAGTAGAAAAAATTTCGTATGCTACTCATGTGTAAAGTACCCTTTTTTTATTCATGGGATTGTCGCATTCGCCTGCAGCTCATGCGACAAGATTCCCATTCATAAAAAAAGGCTCACTTTACACACTTGTTGCATAAATAACTATAATAGAGGTTGGTAAATGATTGTAAACATATCAGATTATCCATTAATATCACATACATAGGTAAGTATTATAAAATATTATTTAATCACATCACAAAATTATGTCCACTGTACTACTGTGTTTCGTTTACTTTTACTTACTTGTGGAAACTCAGGTTCGGATGATAATAGCTGGAGATTTTGCATACCTCACACCGCAAGACCATCGTTACTTTGATATAAAGTTTATAAAAAATATTTATAGGAAATCACTCACGAAATACAAAAACGCTACACGTCGCGTCGCGTCGCACAAATTCAGGCTTTAAAACGTCCATTTGAAACCAAACAAAACTGGGCGAAGAGTGCTATTTTGCACGTTTTTTAATGAAAAACATTAATTTATTCAAGACGCGATCAAAAGTTGGACAGCCATCTTGTCACTTTTGACGTTTGTATTATTAGGAATCCCATTCAAAACGGTGTCGAAATTTTTGCTAGTGAGCTTTGACATTGAACAATTTTGTTAATATCATAGCAACCAGTCATCAAAAATAGTGTCGAAAAGAGCTTCACTTTGCGTATCGAAAAGACTTCTTTATATTCAACTTACATTTGCAATGAATGGTCATTGCATAATATACTATTCAGCAGCTAATAATGAAATAAAATTTCCGAAAACTTATTTCCTGAATAATTTCCAATTTAAACACGAAATTTATGAGATACCAAAAATACGCAATTTTATCCCGATTTAAACGCTTAATGGTTAAACGAAAAATTAAATCATCCCACTGCTAGCCTAAAAATAAATTGGTTATCATTATTTTTGAGACAAATAAAGATGAACTGAAGCATACAAATTTTATTTAAAAACATATAAATATGACAAATATTTAGTTAATGACATATTCAAAAAGTAGCTTAATAACTATTTTTTTCAATTAAATACCTATTAAAAATATATTTTCATTTCATTATAAATGAAACTGAAAAAAATCTCCTAAATAAACTGGTATATCTAGAAAAAAAGATTAAATCTAGAGTATTGGCAATTGTAATTGGTTTATTTAGATTTGCTAAACCAGTAAATTGTTAGGGTATTTCTATAAAACTATTGTATTAATAAGTACCCGTATTAGGTAGGTATATAATATAATTAAAGTAGATAAACATATTTACAGCAGTGCCTTCACTGGTTTTGAAACGTTACCAAGTTAGTATAATTCGAATGGGGAAGAGCCGTCGGTCGTCGACCTTAATGCTCCCAATCTATTGGTGCACTTACTTTACTACGTGCATACTATAAATACTTTGTGGGTAAAACAAGGCGGAACCAAGGGAAGCGGCATTGCCAGATTGGCATGTAAGAACTTCAGAACCGGTTTTTGATGGATCAAAAATGGGGAAAATAGCTATTTAGTGTTATAATTTATTATGAAAAAAGTATGTACAGAAACTCGTAAACTTAAAATTTGGCAACGCTACACCTATCGACATTAGAATGTGCCTCAATGTTGGGGGAAAACAAAGAACCATTTGTCCCGTCTCTTCAGGTTAAATGTCTTTGGGCCAGGAAAGCCTCTCGTATCACAGACACTTCGCATAACACCGTAGCATAAGAGCAGAAGGGTTTTCGACCGAAGCCGATATATCGAACGCCATATAACTTTTGCCGTTGTTTGAGTAAAGGACTCCTTTACTCAAACAACGCTTTTGCATAAAAATTATCCCCAAGAATGAATAATTACGGAGGTTGTGCTATGCGCAGCCAATTAAACACTTTTGGTTTATTCATATGTCCGTTTGATATCTCGGCCTCGGCTGTGGTTGGTCGAAACCCTTATGCTCTTATGCTACGGTGATATGCAAAGGAGTCACGTCTAGAAATTATAATATACTTTGACTCCTTGGCTTTCACAAGGTCAGAGTGCGCCAGCAAATAAATATTTTTTTAGGTTACGTTCGACTTGTTTATTTAGAATCGAGTGTTTGGTAGTTTTTGGTTCAAAGTTCAAAAGTGTATTTCGAAATTATACTTTTTATCTCTTGATACTTATATAGTGATTTGAGGCTAGATATGGAATATATTCGCGGAAACACATGCAAGCTGCTGTATATCCACTATAACGGCTCTTAACCCAATTTTTTATCATTAAAGTAATATTTCACTTTTCGCATGGCCCTCCGCTCGCTACCGGAGCCCAGGAAAAGGAAACTAACCAGGTGCTAACTCAAACTAACCCAAGGCATACCCAAAATCTGAAAAAAAAATAAAAAATGCATTACGACAATCCAATCTTACTTACACCTTTTCCAACACCGATTCACATAAACAATTATTTACAGATAGTATTTGTACTTAAATCCAATCGGCGAGCAGCAGTAAGATATTTGCGGGCGCACTCTGACCTTGTGAAAGCCAAGCAGGCAAAGTATATTATAATTTCTAGACGCGAGTCTGTGATGGCCTTTAGCGATTCCGATTTCAGGATTTCACCAAACAATGGAGATGGGGGAATTTATGAAAATGGGAAAACCAATGAATAAAGTTCCAGAGACAACAACTTTGAATGTTCTTTATTTATTGGGGAAAACCTTCCTTGCATAGAAATAGGACTTCATTTCTATGCTTCCCTGTCTAGTTGAAAACATATTGTTGTCCTTAGACAAGGAAAGACTTCAGAGATGTTTATAAAAGAGCAATTCTTATCCATAACGGATCCTTATAGAGAACTATATACTTTTGTATATATTGACGCATCAAAAAAAGGTAATAGTACAGGTTTCGGAGTGCATATCCCATCTATTAAATATAACTTTTCGTCCAAAATTCCTGGGGAAATGTGTATATGTACGGCAGAAACGGTTGCTATTAATGAGGCTATTAATGTAATAATAAAGAAAGATATAATCAAAGCTATAATATTTTCAGATTCATTCAGCGCTATTGAAATACTTAATAAAGTTATAATAGAAACTAAAAATTATTTTATTATGTTGAGAACAAAAACACTTTTAATTCAATCTAAGGAAAAGGGGTATGATATAAAACTTGCGTGGATACCAGGGCATAAAGAAATAAAAGGAAACGAGGTGGCGGATAAACTGGCCAATATAGGGAGAGGACTTAATATTCCAAAACAGATGGATGGATAAGCAAGAAATTATTCTGATTATTAAAGAAAAAATCTTTCAAGAATTTAGTGAAGTATGGAAGGAGAATTCGAAATATCGGGGGAAGTATTATTCAAATTCTTATGGTGGTTTTCCTAGATGCAAATCGTTTTCTAAATTTGAATATATCGATCGAAGACACATCACAACCATAATTCGTATGAAAACTGGCCACTGCTTAACAAAAAAACATCTATGTAGAATTGGCATTATGGAGAACTCAAATTGTGATGTGTTGAGGATCTCGATCATATTTTTTTTGAATGTCCTTTAAAATTTATTCAGGGAGTTGATATGTATGAGAGCTTCACACAAACGGGTATCCCCCCTCCTCTAAATATCTCAACCATTTTGTCAAATCTTAATGCTAAAAATATAAAACTGATAATCAATTTCTTGAAATATAATCAGATTAAATTATAATAGAATTTATCTTTAAATAACATTATCTTTTATAGCTCACATTTACATCCTGATCCTATCCGACGCAGTCCTGATTGTGAATGTTCCTCACTGCGCGGGAACGAGAAGAGTTTTATATCCTTTGTTGTGGTGTCTTATTATCTGTTCTTTAAAAAAAAAACGATATATTATAACTCATATAAGACAAAGTCACAATTATTCCAGAATGTGCTGGCGAATTGCCCATTCGGAGCAGAACCATATTGAAAGAAGAAAGAAAGAGAAAGTTGTTGTCTCTGAACATAACCTCAAACATTTTATTTTATTTGTAATTTGTATTTGTAAAACTGTGACAAATAACCAGACCCAGACCCAGAACCAAGGACGATAAATGGATAAAACATACTTTAATTATAACTAGATTTTTAGAAATTTTGTGCACTGTTCTAGGAGTGTTTTCAAGCTTACAATGAAGCAGAATATTTCAATTAAAGTGCTCTATATTCTTTTATTCACATTACTTAATGTGGAATATTCAAAAAATGCCTCTTTGAAAGTTCAAGACAAATATAAGAAGTTCACAGAGGAGCAAGGGCTTTACAACCAAAAGGATAATGTTGAGATTTTAACAGCGGATAACTTTAAGGATGCCATTATAGGGAGCAAGAAAGCATGGCTGGTAGAGTTTTACAACAGCTGGTGTGGTTTTTGCCAACGATTCGCTCCTTCATGGAAAGAATTTGCTACAGATGTAAGGGGATGGAGAGATCTTGTAGTAGTTGCAGCTGTAGATTGTTCTAATGAACAAAACCATGTCTTGTGTAGAGATTATGAAATAATGTCATATCCTTCACTAAGGTATTATCAAGAAGGCTTCCAAGAGGAACCTAAAAATTATGGATTTACAATGGGTCGAGGTGTTACAGCCAATGACCATAGGCAAGGATTAGTTAACAAAATCATTAGTGAGCAGATAGAAGGACGAGGAAGGCAGTTTCCTAATATGTTGCCCTATAGTGGCAACAATATTGATGATATATTCAATGAAGCTTCTTCTAACATAAAATATGCAATATTAGTAATTCATGAGCCAGGAGCATTACTTGGACCTGAACTTGTTCTTGATTTTCATCGAACTCCTCATATAATTACTAGATATGCTCACTCAAACAATACCGAACTTGTAACCAGTCTTCCAAGCGAAAGTTTGCCTTCCTTGTTTATCATAGGAAGAGATAAAAATAAACCAACTCTTTTAATTCCAAGTTCTCGTGATAGAAAAGGTATGACAGAGGCTATAAAACAAAATTTGAAACGAAAAGATATTCTAACTGCAATTGATGAGGACAGCAGTATGGGTATTGATGAATTTGAAAAAAAGAGGGATGTCAATGCTTTAATGGAAAGAGTGAAGAAAATGGAAGATGCTGTTTTCCAAATGGATCTTGAAACTGCCTTAAGGTATTTATATATTTATTTGTGTATGAAGGGCATGTGGTCTGAGATGTGGTCTTTCTGCTTCACATTTTATTTTTTACAGAATCAAGTAAATACGTTACACTAAATGTAGTAAATGAAAAAGGTATTCTAGGAGATTTTATTGTACCAGAATATAGTGATTATATGTTAATCTCTAGTGATTGCCTAACAGACCTTCAAAACTTGTAATTTTGATGGCTATTTTCAATATAAAATTGTCACAAATTATCAAAGGTGTATATTAAGTGTAGATAAGTAAAGTAACTTTCCTGAACTTAACTAAGAAAGTGTACCTCTTTTATCCGAGAATACCTATCACCCCTCTTTATGGGAATTAAATCCAGCAAATATCTTATATTATCACATACTCATTTTAAGCATACAATTAATTATAATTACAAAGATGGTGCTTTTGAATTACTGTATTGAGTTTTTAAATGCTGATTGATCTGATGTCGTTAATGGAAATAATGATAATATACAAGGTGTAAACCACTTATCTGTTTGTTAAATGTTGTTCACCAAACTTGCAAAATGCACACACTTTCATGGAAGTTTGTGAACATTTAGCAGAGTTCTACACTCTTAA